>JAOWMA010000609.1:2117-12826 GCA_025962755.1 Colletotrichum tropicicola
AATTTAAAATCCCGGGTGTGTGGGGTGGTTTTGGGTTTAGTTTTTTTTCTTGGACAATACTAATACTTTTTTTGGGCCGTAATAAAAACCCCCCTCCCCCCCCCCCCCCCCCCCCCTTCTCCCCATTCTGTGTTTCCCCGCCCCCTGTGCAGATTTCTGACGTGACAGAGCAAAGAAGATCGGGCCACTGGAGACGATTCCAGCGAAGGCTCAAGCATGTGGTGTCTTCCTGGCACCTACCTAAGGTACCTAGGTAGTGTTAGTAAATCTGGGTACCTACTGATCCACAACGGTAGCCCTACCTAGGTATCTCCCGTCTGATTAGGTGCATACCTACCTTAACCGGTTCAAAAAGCACGTAGCACCTATGGGTAGATGGCAAGATGCCCGCCCACCTCATCAATGTAAGGTGCCTTCGGTACCTCATCTCAGGTACCTGACGGGACGAACTGTTCCCTCCTTGTTCCCACTCCTGCCCCCCTCCATCATCCACGGGCTGTCTTCATGTTGTCCGTAAGCCTCTGCCTTTTGCCTATGACTCTAGACCCGACGAGACATTGCCATGCAGTGCTAGCTGGTATAGGCAAAGTAGCTTATGCCGTTGATGCAACGTCGACGCCGCCGTCCTACCCCCATGATGCATCCAACCATTGAATCCGTTCCATGCCATCGGAGACGCATCCATATGGGGTCGAGCGTTGAGAACGAGGCCCGGCCCAGCCCTCGCCTCGGCAGCTGGCTCACTGCTGCCCTGCCTTGGCCTGTCCATGTATCCGTAGCGTACCGTTCCGGGCTGGACGCACCGCACTCGCTGCCTTTTCTTGGCTACATGCCGATACGGGCACACGCTTCTCGACATTCTTTCTAGGTACCTTGCGGATACCGAGCAGCGGCTCAGATCGATTCGACCCCGTCACAGCACCTTGCAAGTTGCCATGCCATGCCATGCCAGGCCTTCCCAGTCCAAGCCCTTCCATCCTGGCCCATCCACCCGCCTGCGCCAGTGATCCACGCCCTGCCCCATCGCAGACTGCCCCGACGATCCAGCAAATGATAATGCATTCGCGCTAATAAATAATGGCTCGAGTTTTCTTTGATAACGCGGCTGACTGGCTCCAAAGTCTTGCCTATCCGTCCTGCCTCCCGGCCGGCGAGCTTCCTGGATAAAAACCGCCCCTGTGCCGTCCCCCTCGGGCTTCGATATCGTCTCTCCAGGCGTGTCCTCCTCCCTCCTCCTTCGTCGTTGCCGTCGGTCGTCACGGCCTCTGATCCGTCGCCTTACCCCCATTCGCTGCCTATCTCTGGCTACCCAGTCGAGTGAAGCTGTGCGTCTCGTTTCTTGCTTGATTTAATAAGCTACCGCCGCCGCCAAACCCCAACCCTCGCCTCATTCAAACGACATTATAATTTGGGCCCCGTAGTGCACACTATTTGGTCTGTTGGGTATTCTAATCTGACTCTATTTGCTTCTGCGTCTTCCTCGAAATTTTGCCTCGAGACCCCGATCTCGCTCGAAAATCGACGCTCAGGTGGAAAATTTTATGCAACATGGGGTGGGTTCATAAAACCAACGCCAAGATCGCCGCTAGCCCGGTCGGTCGGTGGTTCCAACTCGAAGGTTCCGGTCATGTAAGTCCATCTCACGCTCTACTCTGTCCACCCAATTCCAACATCGACCGGGCCTCACACGTCGCCCGCTGCTCATTGCATCAACGGCATGTAGCTGGGCAGGCGCCGGACGGTATACGCCAACGCCAGAGCATTTTGCTAACCTGCCGATAGCCCCGTGAGCGCAAGGGCTCATACTTCTTTACCGAGCTTCGCGCCGGCCTCGTCGCCTTCTTCGCCATGGCCTACATCATCGCCGTCAACTCGTCAATCGTTTCCGTTACTGGCGGCACCTGCATCTGCTCTCGCCCCGATGGTGATCCCACATGCGAGAATGACGAGGCCTATCGACTGTGCACCGCCGAAGTGAGGCGCGATCTCGTCACTGCCACGGCTGCCATCTCGGCGCTGGCCACCTTCTTCATGGGCATGCTCGCCAATATACCCGTAGGCGTAGCCCCGGGTATGGGTCTCAATGCTTACTTCGCCTACTCCGTAGTCGGCGTCCGTGGAACCGGCGCCGTACCTTACGAGGTTGCCCTCACTGCCATTTTCATTGAGGGCTTCATCTTCTTTGGCCTCGCCCTGCTCGGCATGCGCCAATGGCTTGCCCGTGCCATCCCCCGTTCCATCAAGCTCGCAACCGGTGTCGGCATTGGTCTCTTCCTCACCCTCATCGGTCTCACTTACAGCGAAGGTATCGGCTTGATTGTGGGCGCCGTTTCGACTCCTCTTGAGCTGGCCGGCTGCCCGGAAGGCCAGCTGACGGATGCTGGCCTGTGCGAATCATCGACAAAGATGCGCAGCCCGACCATGTGGATCGGCATTTTCTGCGGCGGTATCCTCACTGTTATGCTCATGATGTACCGTTTCAAGGGCGCCATCCTTGCCGGCATAATCATCGTTAGCATAATCTCCTGGCCTCGGGGCACTAGTGTCACGAACTTCCCCGACACTCCTCTTGGCGACTCCGATTTCGAATTCTTCAAAAAGGTGGTTGACTTTCACCCGATCCAGAGGACACTCAACGTGCAGGAGTGGAACGTCTCGGGATACAGCGGTGCATTCGGTCTAGCCCTCATCACCTTCTTGTATGTCGACATTCTCGACTGCACAGGCACTCTCTACTCCATGGCTCGTTTTGCCAATCTCATCGACGAGGAGACCCAGGACTTCGAGGGCTCTTCAGTCGCCTACATGGTCGATGCTCTCAGTATTTCTATCGGTGCCCTTTTCGGAACCCCTCCCGTTACGGCTTTTGTTGAGTCTGGTGCCGGCATTTCTGAAGGAGGTAAGACCGGCATCACGGCCATGATGACGGGCATCTGCTTCTTTATCTCCGTTTTCTTCGCGCCCATTTTCGCCTCGATTCCATCCTGGGCGACTGGCTGTGTATTGATTCTTGTCGGATCCATGATGGTGCGGGCTGTGACCGAGATCAACTGGAGATACATGGGCGATGCTATCCCTGCCTTCATTACCATGGCACTCATGCCTTTCACCTACTCCATTGCCGACGGTCTTATCGGCGGTGTCTGCAGCTACATTCTCATCAACACCCTTGTGTGGATCATTGAGAAGGCTTCTGGTGGTCGTATTGTTCCTCACAACAAGCACGAGAAGGACCCGTGGACCTGGCGTATTCCCGGTGGCATCCTCCCTCCGTGGGTCAGACGTTTGATCAAGGGCAAGAAGGATTTCTGGCGCCCCGAAGAGCACCCGACTAGCCGCAATGTTGCCGAGGAGCCGCAGCCCATCGAGAAGACGGCCAGTTCCGAGCAAGGTGGCTCGATGGCTGGTAAGGATAAGGAGGTCGCTGAAGCTACTTCTCCGCAGGGCGATAGATCATCTTAGGTGCAGAACAACGGCAGTCTAAAGTGGTGGATCTTGAAACTATCGTCATCACAGAGGGTCAGGAGGGGGCTCATGTCGGGTTGTTAAGATAGGATACGGGATCAAGGACACACGTCCGACCATGGTTATTTGCTGTGAATGTACAATAGTAGCAATGATTCAACGGTGGACCTGTCCGTCGGAGTTGCGTGCTACCTGACCGGCTGGCTGAATAATGCTGGGAGATGTCGTGGCCTGTGTGAATTGGGTGACGCATGGCTTCTATGACTCTTTTGCAGCGTCGCTAGCAATCGAAGAAGTTCCAGCATCGTTGTTGGCGTCCGCTTCTAGAAATAGGGCCGCCGCAGCACCTGCGGCCTCGCTTCCGGCCTCCATGGCCGCTAGACGTGCGGCTCGGCCCTCCTTCTTGCGGGGCACGGGGGCTATGGGAACGGTCAGCAGCAGACTCATGCCACAGTCAAAGTGCAAACAGGGACGCAAAACTTACCACGGCCATTCTCCTGAACATAGAAACGTCGAAGCAAGCTGACGGCTTCGTCGCGGCCCCACCCACCCTCTGCTTCGAAGCCAGGCTCTACATTACCGCCGTCGCCGTTGTGGGTTGATGTCTCCCCCAATAAAGTCTTTGCAGATGAAGAACTGGTTGGTCGAGGCAAGTTACTGGCGTTGGTGGAGTATTGAAGGGGCTTCGGTGCCGAGGTACAGTTGGTGTGACGATGGGCATCTGTCGAGTTCTTGTGGATACTGAAAACGCCGCCTGTGCCTCCAAACTTGTCGTTGACGGCTCCAAAGTAAACCTTTTTGATGCCAAGCTGCCGAAGAAGACCGGCACACATGACACACGGCTCGACAGTGACATACAGTGTGCAGTCCCGTACGATAGAACGGTCAACCCGCAGGTGGCGATGGAGCTTCTGTCCATACGGGTAGAGATGACCCTTTCTGACATAGTCGTCGTCCATGGGAAACAGATCTGACTCGTCGTCCTGGATGTCTTCCTTGGCGGTGTCATTGACCTGCTTTCCAAGCCGAGTACTGACAGTCTCGTTGGTGCTGTCTGGTCGATATGACAGAAGAGCAGACAGGGCCATGAATTCCGCGTGTCTAGTGCCGTTCCGAGTTACATTGGTGGCATTCATGCCCCTTGCAACAACGGCTCGATTGTGAACGAGGACGCAACCAACGGGCGTCTCGTTGGTTCGCAGGGCAAGACGAGCCTGGAATTGTCAGTACATCAGTTGATTGGGTGCCAACGCGGCACGGGGTACATATCCATATGCAGCCCAGCTTACCATGTCTAGAGCCTGGTCCATGAACCCTTGGTGGACGGCCGTCTCGCTAGGAGTATATGTGTCACGAACCATGGACGCTGAGGAATGAGGACGAGCAGCGGCATTCTCAAGGCTCAGTTTGGTCCCCGAGGTGACTGGCATGGGGGCCACAGAGGCAGAAGAGCGGTTCTCCTTGTCGGCGTCCGCAGGGTGAGCGGTACTGCGTTCCAGACGGTCGGAGAGTCCAGTACATCCCTGCGCCTGGGAAGTGCTGGGCCGAGCTAGGATAGCGGCCATGTTTGGTTCGCTAGGATTGCGCAGTCGGGTTTGTGTCTCTGGAGTTGGCCTTGGTGCAGACGGTGAGGACGTTGGTGCTGTGGGGAACGAAGGCGATCTTGAGGTGGGAGAGAAGGGAGACTTGAGGCGGGACAAGATGTTATGTAGGAATTTGGAGGTTGACGAAAGTCGCTGCTTCCCCATGCCTTGGGTTGTAGAGTCAGAGACCGGCCCCAAGCCGTCCGAAGCGCTCCCTAGGGTGGATGGAGCTTTCACATTGCCCATTGCAGCAGGTGCCTTGTCAGTGCCTGCCATTCAAAGCCAGGAAATCTAAGGTACCTTCGGTGATTTGGGCAGGTGCCTTCCCGACGCTTATCATCTGCGGGAGCAGGAGCAGCAGCCGGAACGTGCCGTGAATTCCACGATATTGAATTTAGGGCAAGACCTTGATGCTGGTGGCAATTCGAGCTCCAGCTCCGCCTGTTGTTGCCGCTTGCCTGCCCTGCTTTTGGGGCGGAATATGGAAATCTCTTTGAATAAACTTATTTTGTTTGCGCCCTAGACACAAGAAACAAAAAAAACTGTTTGAAGTATGGCAGAGTGCAAATACCGAAACAAGAGACAGTCAGAGGCGACTCAATTGTCAGCACAGGCAGATTGTGCTAGAGGAAGGTAGCAAACAAAGCTTGCTGTCGGGTTCTCCTTCGTCGCAGCCAGCCACTTCTACCACGGCGATTGTTGGCAATAGGGGACCGCCTGAGAGTGACTATCTTAGCCTCGGTTGAGTCAAGCCTACAACATCCCGAGATGTGGTAGTTGAAGTTTGCAAAGGTGGGAACACACGTGACCCACGAATTTGCAAATTGTGGCACTGACCACTTCCACTATCTAAAGGTTTGCTTCACCCCCCGAGACTTGCGTTTAGTGCCGCATCTGGAAGGCAAGTTCCGGTTACACCGTGAACACATTCATGAGAGCAAGGTAGTATATTGTGATATGTAAAAGTCTGAAACTAGACGGAACTTGACTATTCGGCAGCCGGAAACAGCTGCAGAGGAACAAAACGTCCCTTTTCCGACCCGTACAGCACAACACCACCTTGCCCGATGATTGAGCCGACACGTCCCCCATCGCCTGGGCAAACGAGTCTCATCAAAACAGAGGGGTATCTCAGAAACCAACGCTCCCAAAAACATCAGCGAATGCTACAACAACAATCCTTATGCATACAGGCCAGAACCTGGGGTCTGGCCGCAAGTCGACTCAGAGTTCATCTGAACCGCTATGCGAAGCCCCAAACCCTCGATCCGACCGCCAGGTTACCCTGGCAGGGTGTCTCGTGGTTCTGGCGACAGGTGTGTCGTAGTTTCGTGCTGACGTAGGAGAGTAGCCTCGCGCCGTTGCTGAAGCCCAGTGGCTTTGGCGTGGAACTGAGACGGCTCTGTTGCGGTCTCGAGCCAAGAAGACTAGAGTAATTGTGGAATGCCTTGCAAATCGCCAGACCAATGGCGATCTGGAAGAGGCAGCCTGTGGGCGCTTGGGCCCGTACAGAGGTGGCGAACATGCCGCAAGCTGTCACAAGCAGGCCCATGTAGAGCAGTACCTGCCAACTCGAATGTTGACCGACCGGAGAGCGAAGCGCGGATGCATCGCATGCAATCATCGCCACTGTCGACTGTACTCCGCCTAGGCCGAACTGATCAGTGGCAGAGGATCGGGAGCTTAGTGGCGCGACTGAGGTGCGACTTTCCGACGACCTCATACCAGTTACCTGGAGACCAGCTTCCACCGCTGTGCCATTTACATCGCTGCGGGTTACTCCATGCCTGCCATTACCACATGTTGCCGTAACGGTCTTCTCGTAAGAAAACGGCTCTCCAAGCAACGCCGAGTAGCATGAAGACGAGGTGGCATCAACCAGACGTACTTCACTGAGTGAGGGCTGGGCCGGTGGCGCCTGTGAAGTTGGCCCGGTCGCAATCGCGGATGCTGTGAAAACACCCCGCGAGACTCTGCCGCGAACGGCAAACAAGTCGCCCACAACTTGGTTTGCGGAAGCAACAGGCAGAGGTTGAACCTGAATTGGGTTGCTGTCTTGCGCACCAACGAGTACAGGTTGTGACTGTACCCTCAGACTCGATGGAAGGCCTGGCACTGGTGGCCGGCAGCCGTGATTGTTCTGTCCGATTGTCAATACAATGCCTAGAGAGCGTGAGTGAATGTTGCGCACCTGTGCTACGATCTGTTCCTCAGCCGAGGAGAGCAAGCCCTCGCATCCTACGCTCGCCTGTGGTGCTGGTGAAGGGCGTCCTCCGTTTGAAGATAAGAAACGCCCACGGTCCACAGCGTGAGTGTCATCCGTGACTTGGAACATTGATAATACGCCACTATCGTCGGCTAGACTATCAGTTGACACAGGCGACGAGCTGTGATTATCAAGCTCCCGTGAGTGCAACGAATGGCGACCTCGGACGAGAGCATGGCGCTGCGGTGAAGTGCCTTGCTCCCTGCTAGCACCGGAGACGATGTCGGACACGAGTGCCGAGTCCTCATCCAGGAAGCTTGGCTCGGGCGAGTAGAGACTGAAGTCGACGTAGTTGTTGGCCGGGGCTGCGGCGTCCAGATAGGGTAGCGTTGGCGGACGCACAATAGCGTCATTATGGAGCGGCTCGCTCGTGAATGGACTTTGCGGGAGGTCGATTCCGCTCCTTGGCTTAGAAGAGACAATGGAAGGAGTGGCATGGGACTGGTTCGACGGAGGAGAAAGGTGGCCTTCGGGGTCGGAGAAGAAGTCGTAGTCGAAAGGAACTGTGTTGGCAGGTTCGTCGTCGAGCTGCACAAACGACTCCCACGACTCAGAGAGCTCGAGAGGCATGTTGGACGTCTCGAATTCGGCAAATGACGGCTCTGTAAACGCTGACGAAGTTGAAATCGAGGTGCTGCGTGCTGTGACCCTGCGCGAGGTTTGCCGCAAAGTCTTGGCCTTTTTCATCGACCTAACTGGAGCGGCGGACTGAGACTGGGCAGCTGCACGCTTCTTGTGGCTTGGGTCGCAGCGAACCTTCTTCTTTCGGCAAGCATCACAGGCCTTGATGATTCGCATCAGGTGGGCATGGTCGCGCTGTTCCTTTGTCTTGCAGCCGCGGGAGGCAGAATTTGTGACATCGAGGCCATCCTTGGTCATGATCTTCATACCAGGCATGTGGGAGAAGTCGTTGGTTTGCGACTTGGCAGCTGAGGCAGCCGCCTTCTTCGAGGCTTTGGAGGAGATAAAGTCCTGAGTCACGGAAAAGGGAGTCGATACCGAGGCAGAGCTGGGATTTGACTGAGAACAGCTCCAATCGGATATGACGGGCGAGACAAAATTGGAACCATAGCCCGAATCCTGGTTGGGGCTAGATTCGGCAGAAGATGCCGTCGTTGAGCCAAAGGACTGCGTGTAGACGGGGTAGTACTTCAAGGTCTCTCCCGTGAGCTGAGAGTACTCGAAGAAGTCCACAGACACTGTGGCTCTCTTCTCCTTGATGGAGGCAGGGCCGGGGAGGAAGGCGTTGATGAGGTCGTCGAGTTGCTGGCTGCCCATGGCAGGGTAAAACTGCAGAGCGGCGCCAAGGAAGGGCTGAGAAATGGAGAAGCCCTGTAGAGCAACAGCCGAGGTATTGCGAGGTATGGCTGCCATTTGGTCGACAGTGTTGGTCACGGAGGGTATGCGGCGGTAAAGTGTGGAAGAGGTGACGAGAGGCGTTCTCAACAGACGAGTCTTTTTGGGACGAGACGATTCGATTGCTCTGTTGAAGTGTAAGCCCTGAATGCTCCTAGCTATCGTCATGACAAGCCGGCGTGAATCCATGTGAATAAATAATTTACTGCCCAGGGTGCAGACAAAGACTGTCCGTTGTGATGACACAAATAGGACCTGTAGGTACAGGTCGTCTTGGCGCCATCCCCAGATACTTTCTCATGCCGGGGTTTGCATGTGGGGTGAAGTGGGACAACTGAAGATGGCTCCCTAACCTGGAAGGTAGGCAAACACAGTCTGTACTTACCTTGCTTTGGGACCAAGACCCTTCTTCTTACTTGAACAGAGAAAACGTAGATTATACCACGGCACCGAGGCCTGGGGCAAGGACGAACTTCGAGTATTTTTTGGAGCTGAGACGCGCGAGCAACGGATGCAAGCAACTGGCCTTGGGTGCCTGAAAGCAGTTGGTGCAGGTGCTGAGGAGATTCAGGGGAGATGGAGTTGAGCGCAAGGGGGTTGAGGCGCAATGCAGGCCCAATGGAATTCCAGCTTTGGAAAAGCTTGAGCTATCACTCAAGGTGTCAGAGGTATCGATGGAGTGAGAAGAGAAAGAAGAAGTCAAGAGGACACAAGCGAAACGGTCGGGCAGGAGTCATGGATGGTATTTCAGTCGAGCCGGCTGATGAGCACCGCAGTATCCGTCAGATATCCCCAGCAAGGCGCAGCAGGTGGTTTTGATTGAGCTCATCGGCGAGATGAATATGGACTAGCGCCTTGAAGATGCCGTTCGGAGGTGTGTCCAATCACACCAGCAGCTTCAGTGCAGTGGATCCGTCTGGAGACATGTCATTGGCCATTGTGACCCACCACCTGCGAGCCAGACACCAGATTTTCGGCGAGTGCTCCCGGATCTCATTGGTCAATCAGTGTCTGAGCACTTATGAGTCAACCTGCAGCCAATGACGGCCGCCCGATGGCGCGAGCACCAGTCACATTCCGTTTCGAGTTGGGACGGACTTCCCATGCTGACGGAGTCCTGCAAGTACCATGCCCACTAGAGGTGCCAAGGATGACACCCGATCTCCGCTGGTTGATATGCGGCCAGCTCGCAGGACCTAACTCGTGTTACTGCTGAGGCGGGTGCGTCCAACTTTCTACAGTCAGTCACAGCAAGGTGAACAGCAATACTCCCGAGGACACAAGGCAACCAGCACAGTGTAATCCCCCAGTCAAGCAATATATTAACGTAGTTATAATAAGTTTAGTATTAAGTTAGTTTAATATAAATATAGAATATTTAATTAAAAGATTATTTTATATAGATTATTATTTATTAGATAGTAATTAAGTTATATTACTATTTATAGTTTGCTTTATACTCCAGCTGTTTATATAGTTAGTACAGTTCACCTAGTGTTTTTTTATAATATTTATACCTAATAGTTACACCCCTAGTTAAATATAAGGTCCCTATTAATAATTAGAATAGTAGACTTAAGTAATAGTATTACTTATTAACTTAGACTTTATTTAACCTAAACTATATAAAGTTATATTAATAGCTCTAGTTATAGAGGTTGCTGGCTATATAGGTTACTAACTATATAGATATTAAACCTAATTATAGTGTTAACATAGTTCAGACCTTTATGTTACTAATAATAACTTTAATTATTCAGTAAGGTCCTTAGTCACCACTAAAAACTTTGTCGTTACCCGTATACTTAAAAATTTAACTACTTAATAATATAAATTATAATTTTTCCTTTATTCTTTATTATAACTATTTAATAAAATAGTATATTAATTCTAACTTTTTAACCTATAAGGCTTTAAATTAAGTCTAAATAATTTACTAATAAATACTATTAATAAAAACTTTTAATACTATTATAATCTTAAGTAAATAATTTATTTAAATAATAACGTTTATATATTTAATTACTTAAATAATAATA
>JAOWMA010000610.1:0-12756 GCA_025962755.1 Colletotrichum tropicicola
GTAATAATTTAACTTTTTAAAAAATTTATAAATAATTTAAAAAGATCTATTATTAATTTAAAAAAATAAGATTAAACTAAAAGACTTTAAGATAGTTATATATATTTAAGTTTATAATAATTATTTTAGAAAAGTTAGAAAAATAATTTATATAGTTTTTTAGGACTATAAAAATAACTTAAGAATAGGTTTAAAGTAAGGAATAAGAGTAAGGGGGGGTGTAGGGGTGTAGATACACAGCTTTCTAAATAAAAATACATTATTACACACTATGTTCCTTCGTAAAGGATCGTGCCGGGACGCTCCTTCATTGACGAGTAGGAAGCGCCCGCCGGCGGCTTCCAGTGGAAGGGATAGAAAGTGGGGCGCCGATACGTATCTCGCAGCTTCCGATGTCCCCACACACGACTTCACCTCATCGCCCAGCCCACCTCACCTCCCGGCCGCCTTGCAGGCTCGCATCCAGCCAGCGGACCACCCCTCCTCCTCTATGACGGTCCCCCGTCCAAGAATGTGATCCTTGCAGCGAACCCAGGTCGCCGCGTGCCCCGGTTGAGTTTGCGCACTTCGCCGCGGGTGACCATCCGCACCGTACCGGCTGAGTACCGCCAAGGTAAATGTTCTCGACGCATCAACAGAGGTTTATGTGGACGGAGAGGTCGGCCGGGACGAGGATAAGCAGCCGATGTGTTTGGTAGGGATGACAAGCCGGCGTTGGTCCAACCCTTCCCGTCTGGTTCCTTCTCCTCTTGTGTTTCTTTTTCCGCCCCTTCGTCTAATATTCTTGCTGGATCTCGCCACAAAATGTCGTTCGGCAACGAACATGGGAAATTCCAGACCAACAGGAAGTCTGGACCGGAGCATTCTCCCTCTTTTCACTACAGACTGCTAGGTACCGATCTTGGCCAAGCGCCACACCTGCCCGAGGTACCACCTACCTAAGGTAAGGTAGGCACAAAAGTAGCTACCGGACACCACATTCCCCATCTCAATCTCCCGTCCCTCCATCTCCATCCCTATCAATCAACCCCCATCCCGAACTTGCTCTGGCCCCCCCTTGATCCCCAGATTGCCACTCCGCGAGGAACATTCCGATGTCTGTCTGCGTGTCTCCAAGGTCGATTTGTCGGTCTGCCTGACTGCCTGTCTCTCTGGCCTGTCTTGTCTGGGATTTAACTTTTTTTGACAGCACTGGCCCGGCCCGCGAACCAGAGATGCAGATGAAAACTGATAGAAAAGTGGAGACTGCCACGGCCGGTGAAGGCCTCCTGCGAATGGCGTTCGACTCCACACCTTCCACGCAACACCCGACTGCAGGCCACCTGCAGTACCCTGTCAAACGGCGCACATGTCGCTGATCGACAACTCACCCCGAGACATGGCCTGCAAATGTTCAGACTCGAGCAATGGGACTTCACTCAGGACTGTCACTGAGTAGAGAGAATGAAGGAGTGACTTTGGAGGGTGGATACGAATCGAATGCGTGCGGAACCGGATCCTGTTTCCCATTCCCACGATCCCCATCTCCATCGTCTCCCATGTCCTGCCCCAGCAACCCCAGCTCCATCAACATCCGGATCGAGTTCCATCGTGGGTCTGCATCTTGCATGTGTTTCTGAAGAAAGATAAACATCAACTGGTACTGTCGACAATATTTGAGTTTCCACAATAATCGCACATGTAGATGACGTACGAGAACCCAACATGTATGAATACACCCGACACACGGTCACAATTGCAGAAACCACACATGTAGCAACAGTCTCGATTTTGACCAGTCTCTCCTCATATCATGAGCGTCATCATCTCTGTCGTCATCCACGCGCAAACAACGCGGTATTCCCACCACAAGGAACCGCAAAAAAAAAAAAAAAAAAAAGGGATAAAAAAAGGCTACACATCCTGCCTCGTCGCGGGACAAAGCAAAACAGACTTGGGGAAACCTCCGGTCAAGAGTCCCGGCCGAATGAGAAGGATAGAACTCGACAGGGGAATGGACAAAAACTCCGCTCCCATGCCCAGCGTTGAAAGCCAACGAATTCTCTTTTGGCCCGCCCGCATTGCGCCTCTGCATGTCGATGCAGTCCATTCCTCCCTGGCCCCAGAAATGATCCAAACAGAAGAAACAAAAATTCTTGCCCCTCACGCCATGGCATTTGCCTCCACCTCATCCGACTCTTGCACCCACGCTTGAGGCAGCCAATCTCGCCGGAAGAGTTGGCTGACGAAAAAGTATGGCTGCCCATACTCGTTGGCCTCGCGGAGGTCATCCCATTCGCGCTCTGGTTTCGTCCAGTCAGTGACCACTCCGATAGCATGTTATCAACCTTCTCCCTCTGCTGGGAAGAAGCACCACGGCACCATCTTGCAGAACACGAAAGAAAAAAAAATGAACATGAGGGCAGTCACTTACTGTGAGCCATGACCTGTGACCGCGTCCATTGGACAAACTGCAGCGCCTGCTCATCCAGCTGTGCTAGCTGCCGCAAATCCTGATCTCTGCACTCTTCGGTAAACGGGAAAACGCCCTTGTTGCAGTAGTGGAAGTACGCCAGGAGAATCGTCCCTCCTGCTCATCGACCATTCGTCAGCATGTCTTACTCAACAAAAACACAAAAGAGGCCGCGGCAGCAAATAAAACATCGCCACATCCCGTCGCGCATACGCACCGTAGTGGTAGTCCTGAACATCCGATTCTCGTGCAAACTTGGTCTGTCAAGACGCATCACCGGTTAGCAGGTTTCTTCAGATTTCGAACCAAATCACTTGGGTGACGGCCCATCCCAGTCTCACTTGACTCACCTTCATACCGTGCTTTTTGGCATACGAAGCATCGTGGTCTGTGAGGAGCGCGATATTGTGCAGCAGTATGAACGTCACCAGGTACGTTGTTAGCCATGTCTTCTGCTTATTCTGCTGCGTCATTTTCTGGAACTTTTCCAGCATTTCCCGCCGGAGTCTCGTTTGTATATGCTGGATGAGAACCAAATCCAGCTGTGCACCCATGACCGGCGGGAGGGGTATGCTGCCGTGCTGCGGGCTGCTTTGGTCCAAAATGTCGTGGTCCATGCCGAGTGTTTCGTTTCCCACAATCTCTACCGACTTGGTTGTCAAGCGAACCGCCATCCACAGTTGCAATGTCTGAATCAAGAGCTCTCTCTCTTCCGGGGATGTCCTGGGGTCCTGCGAAACCTCCCAAGCCTTGCGGTACGTCGCATAAAGCAAACGGTCCCTGGCGCCCATCACCTGTTCAATAACTGTGGTAAAACAATCAACAACGCCTCTTTTGATGTAGTCTTGATAGGCCGACTGAGCTTCGTCAAGGTTCGTGATGGCGTAGGGAGGGATCATGACGGACTTCTTGACGCCATCCTCGGTGACCCACGATCGGTCTAGCTTGTCTCCTGGCTGGGGAACGAATTGTCGTACGTGAAGCTGCACAGACATGCCGCGGGTGTATCCTTCCGTTACTCGAATCGTCTTCACATCGTTTGATGCCCAGGTTGAAATGTTGTCTACGGGACCGTTCTCTCCCCAACGCAGAGTCCACTCGAGACCACGTACCTGACCCGGTTTCATGCACTTGACCTCGGTGATCTTGGCGCGAATGCAAGGCTGTCGAATGACCTGCTTGTTGCTGTTGGCCTTGGGTCTACAGGTCATGCAGCACGCTAGTGGTTCAACTGGGTCCGGTACGCACTGATTTGCAGTCAGCAAACTTGCTCGTCAATGAACGAGAGCGTCAGCAGACGGGCCGGCTCTGTGGTACTCACGCGTATTCGTTGCATTCTGCACCGTATGCAAGACCCCGTCTTCCTCGTGTTGGCCGTTTCCTGTCGCTGCTTGATGTCCTTGAAAGGCCCGCGCTTGGAAGCTGGCGGCCGTTGGTGGGAGTATACGATGTCGAGGCGAGCTGGTGTCGATGGCATGGCAGGCTGCTCGATAGCCTCGTCCTTGACGCCCATGTCCTGGACAACGTACGGGGTTGCCATGGTGAAACCGGCGGCTGTCACGGGCATAGGCGTTTGGCGCTGTATCGTTGTTGAAGGCATGGCCATGCTCATCATGTTGTCGTTGTATTGAGCTGATAGCACATCATTTGTGGACACAAGATGACCGGCGGCATTTGAAAAACTGTGAGAGCCGTCATGTGTAGGCGCAGGAGCATTCGGCACGTTCGGGTAGTATGGATTGGCCGTGACGTCGGTCGAGTAGACCAAATCATTGGGCACTGTGGGCGGAGCAGCCAGTCCCTGGTTCGGGCTTTCTTGCACGGATTGATAGTTGGGCACGTAAGTACTCATCAGCTGAGCATCTCCCATGGCGAATGAGTCTGGCTCGCCTGGAGAGAGCGCGGCAGGCACAAAGGCCTCTGGCGGAGGCAAACCTGCCGTGGGCGGTTTCTCAACCTCGTAGCCGGTATTGGATCCGTAGCCCACGATACTGGACTCGTGAATGAGCTGGTACCCTGCCGAAGTATGAGCGAATAACATCTGGCAGAATTCGGGGACGAGCTAAACATACCTTCAGGAATGGGGATCATGCACGTCTCGAAGCAATTTTGACATGACCCGAAAAGGCTCGCCATCCTTTCGGTCAGTCCTTGGGTAAGATCAGAGTGCCAACCTGAGGAAGATGGTCCCGCGTCGACGCCAGCGAGACCATGGTGCCCATGGTGCCCATGTTGTGCAGCTTGTTGAGATTTCTCTGGGAAATCCTGAGCTTGGGAGCTGCCCGCAAACTGGGACGACATGGGGTAGGCTGGCAATGGCTTCTGTCTTGTGTTGTTTTCGTGACCGTCGCGTTGACGAAGATACTCTTGGTACGCTATTTGATGAAGTTGGAGGCCAGTGAGGCCATATATTGATGCGACCTGTTCAATTTGACTTCGATAGTAGGAGTGATGGAAGAGTGCAATTTGGGGCTGTGATGAAGGCGAAAGATTCTGGTGCGCTGGCACTATGGGAGGGTCGTCATCGGGGCCGAAAGGCCGGCGCCTCTTGAGATTCTTATGATTCTAAGACGAAATCAATTCACCGCACATTTGGGGAGTGATAGGGTAGAACGGAGGAGGGGGGCGTGCTCAGCAAAGATGAGAAAAAGCCAGGGCTAACGAAAAGATATGAGGGGATGTGTGTGTGTAATGATGCGGGTGCTGGGACGGCAGCCGAGTTGGAAGGACAATGGGGAAGATCGGTGATATATCCCATGCAAGCTGCCGCCAGCCGGGAAGCAGGGACATCTCTTACCATGATTGATGCAACGGAAAGGGTGTGTTGGACAAAGCCTAGTAGTAGCGAGACCAAGTAGGTACCACAACCGTGGCATGTATAATGTATACAGCAGAGACAAGCAGCAGCAGCAGCAGCAGGCAGGAGTGAGCAGGCACAGCGAAGCACAAGGGGAGCGTAGAAAATTGCGCCTCACCGGGAGGGGGTGGGGGAGCTACGGTCTCACGAGAGCCATTGCCACATAATGGCACCCCTTGTGCGCGAGTGGAGTACTGGAAAGAGGGTAAGGTAGGGGAAAGGAGAGGGTTGATGACTCGGCGAGAAACAGGAGGCGGAGGAAGAACAAGTCAGTGTAGGGGAAAAGAGGAGTGACAGCGAACAGTAGGGAGTCGGGCTAGAATGGACGATTGTGAGTACGCAGAGGCAGAGACAGACAGAGAGAGACAGACAGAGACAGGCCCTGTTTGACAGCAGACACTCGGCCGAAACGGGGGGAAACAACGAAAGGAAAGGCGGCAAGCCTGCGAGGGTGCGTGGTGCGTGCTTGACTGTATGTCGCCCTGCTCTCTAGTAGAGTAGAGGTGCGTCTGCTTCTGCGTCTGCTTCTGCGTCTGCTTCTGCTCCTGTGTTTCTGCGTCCGTTCCGCTTCTTGTTGGCTCCTTTGCTGCTGTCGCAACGTGCTGGTGGACGTGGTCTGAGCCTAGACGTCCGTCACTGTCTCGCCCGCTTGACCAGATTTTGGAGCCGTTGGGGTTTTGGTTGCTCGCTTTGTGCAATGTCTCCTGCGGTGGAGCACAGCGTTGCGCGCGCGGGCTAAGATCAGAGAGCGTGCCGATAGAGACGCTGTTGCGAGCGATTGGCGTAGCCTGTGCTGGTCGGTCGGT
Organism: Colletotrichum tropicicola; assembly: GCA_025962755.1. Classification (NCBI taxonomy): domain Eukaryota; kingdom Fungi; phylum Ascomycota; class Sordariomycetes; order Glomerellales; family Glomerellaceae; genus Colletotrichum; species Colletotrichum tropicicola. The sequence goes on from JAOWMA010000610.1 coordinate 6,116, forward strand.
CTGTCGAAGGAGTCGAGGCTGAAGTGAGAAGACTCGGTGAGGAAAGATTGAGGAAGTGGGCTGCACCCGTGCTGAATTGTATTTCACCGGTCTGAGGGGTACTCATGAGGAGACAGGGGTCCTTGAGACCACGCCACGCGAGAAGAGGAGCCGAGCATCTTCCCGCCCCTGCCGAGTGGATGGATTTCAGGCTGCCCGTCTGATGGGAACAGGGCGGCAGGGGGTGGGGGACAGGTCGCCCTGGTACCGAATGTCGTGAGCGCTGCTGATCCTGATTCTGCCTCTCAGTCGTCGCTTCTTGTGTTACCAACAGCTGCTCGTTTGCTTCCTCTGTCCGGGAAAGTCCAAGGCTGCACCAATCAGACCCCCAAGTATCCTTCCACTGTTGGATCTGCTGATGCCATGTGCGTTTCCCAATATGAACACCATATATCATCGCCAACCAAAACCCGCATAGTGACCGCTATGGGTTGAGATCGGTTGGTTTCGGGAGGCGGACGGTTGCTCAAGGCTAGGCATAGCCTAACATGTGGACTCTCGGGTGCGAGTGCTTACGTGAAGCTGTCATTAATGATCCCATGCGGAAGACGACGTGATCTGACAAGACTGGGAGTCATCACAGTCATCGCCCGGCTAACAACCTGTGCCGTGGCACCAACAGGCCGAGGCAGCCAACCATTTCGCGTGCGGCCGCTACCCCCCCAGATTTGGCTCATTAATCATCTGTCGGCCAATCTGACCTCCACGCCATCGGAAAGCGCCACAAACCCGAGGGTCTGACACCGTTCACCTCGCTGCCCAGGCTGGCTAGGTCGCTTGAGCAGCGGGTGCGTGTGTGTATGTGCGCCCGCCGGTTGGTACGCATGTAGGTAAGCTGGCAAGAGCCTCGTTGTTGGTTTCCTTTAGGGAAGTGTATCCGTCACAATCCAGGGGCCGTCACCGCTTATCCAAGGGCCGGCGCAGAGGGGGGGCTGTTGGAAATGTCTCGGGGACGGGAAGCACATTGTGATGGGCCCCCCCCCCCCGCCAGACTCCACCGTAGCCGAGATGGACACGACAGAGGTTCCAGAAAAACGGTCGACAAAGAATCTTGAGGAGAAGCTTCATCTCCGTCTTTTCGGATCGTGGGTGGTCGGTCGGCTGGAGTTCGCTTGTTGATTGGTTGGTTTGGCAGTTCATCGGTCGATCGGTCAGACTGTCAGTCGACCGTGTTTGTCGCTCACACATGATTTAGGAGCATTTAGCATCCTCTGCCCATGACGATGATGTAGCCGCTTTTCTCCAGTAACCGGGTGTGCGTCCACCACCACCACCACCACCACAACCATCGCCGCCTTCGCCGCTGCCTGATCCCACATGGCCTGGCCGCGCCGCCGTGCTGGGCCGTTAGGCGAGAGGCCTTTGGGAAGAGAACCCTGCCGGTTGTCGAAAAAAGTGAAGCTTGCAGGATGCACACTTTGGACAGCCCCGTGTTTGCCCAAATAGCCTTGACCACCCCTGACCGCCTTTGATTCCCACCCTTGTCGTCGCCCATCATCCATGGCGGTCGGTCGCTAATGGCGTTGATGATTTGATCAAATCTCATTCGACGATCCACGAATCTGAATGCGCGACCTGCATCTCGCCCGTCGATACCACAATCGTCCCAGCGTGCGTTTTTTTATTTTCTCGCCCACGAGAAGTTGTCCTCTTCTGGAAATCGCATCTGCTAACGTTGGGCGGTCGAAAAGGTGCATGGGGCGGGATCATGCAAATTGGTTTCCCGGCAGAGAGCAAACGTTACCCGCTCTGGTCTTGGAGAACCTGTCGGTCAACGTTTTTGGCCATTTCCATTGGCAAGGGCGCCTGTCAAGAAGAGAGCAGGCCCTGCATGCGCGGCCGCCGCCAATGGCGGATGCTTCTGTCGACGCAGCTGATGAGGTCAGGGAACCACCCACTAACGGCCTCGTATCAAATCAACATCCGACGTTTCTCTGCATGAGGCCGTGCCAGTTGTGCGAGGCGAAGTGAGGTAGGGTATTTGTGCCGTGGCCGCACGAAGGGCATGTGCGTGATCCTTGATCCAAGCCTTGTCGTCTGCCGGGTGCACAAACTTCGTCTTGCCAGTATGAGTGGGCTCGATTGCAAGCAAGCAGGAAAGCAAGCGTGAGGAGCGACGGCGGGCGGTGTTGTGGTGGGACGAGGATACCGTAGCTGGTTTAAGCTCGAATCGGCAACCGGTGAGCTGGGAGCGCTATGTGTGGATGGTTACCCAACGAGCCGAGAAATTCGACCCGTAATCGTGTGAACAGATCCTTGAACGGCCAGGCGACAGTCAGATGACGGTGCAGGTGCTACGCCTGTGGCAAGTGCAGCAGGCGGTAGGTACTGCGCGGCCCACTTGTACAACTGGTCGACTGTTAACCACCAACGAGCTTCTAGTCGAATTCGGTTCTGCTTTGCTCTTGCGTCTCCAGTCTGATGATGCCGAAATTTGAAATTCGTGTCACAGTAGTATTCAGCTCCACGTTGCGACTTGTTATTAGCCTTAGCCTAGGTTGACTCGATGGGGGCGGGTACCGCAGAAACGGGGTGTCCACCCCCGCCCTCCCACTAGTCGACGATTTTCGAATTGACGAATCATTATCGCCAGCGCGCGGGGCCCCTTCAATCGCCAGGTGCCGCCAATGGACAAAGCTTCTGGCTTTACTTGGAAGAGTGCCAAGACCTTCGGCGACGGTATGGCAGGATGCAAGAAGTCGGAAGGCTAGAGGGTCTGACTGTCTCCATTTCCAATTGATCAGAAAGCACTGGCGTGTCCATCTGATCAGCGTCTAGCGGCCAAGGTCTTGCGTTGGATTGGCGAGGTAACAAGCCGCGACAGGTCATTCAGGGGGTTCGTCTTGAGAGACGGTAGGCTCGCCGCGTCGGACCTGGATTATCTGTCAATACGTCTGTGGATTACCGGTCAGGTCGAATTAACCTACAGTGTTCCATGTGCAGTGTAGTGCAGCCGCACTTGCATGGGCCGCCCTTTGCGGAAGAGGTTCCGTCGCCCCAGCCTCCGCCGGAACAAGGACAACCTTGCACAGCGGTCAAGCTAAAATGGCCGAGCGGGCGGACGGGATATCTGGGTGCCAGCATCGGCCCATGGAGTGGATATATCCACCCGGTGAGCATGGGGATCAGAGACGATGTGGTCTTCGAGCTGGCATGGCGCGCGAACGTGTACGTAGAGAGCTGTAGCTCTTTCTCTGGGTGCGCTTGTCGTGGCGAGCAATCATTTGTCTACTTGGGACAGCGGGCATAGAGGATAATTCTCCACGATGCGGCGCGGTGCCGTGCGGTATGCGGCTGGGCCTCCGGCAAACAGTAGCTGCTTCCCGAGATGCATGTCGGCGACCACGGCGTCTGGACTCGGTCTAGGCGTCTCCCCGACCAAGCCCCGGTCGCTTGTCGAGGGGAGGTACACTGATTCCGCCGGTGTGATCGGACGCGGGTCAAGACAACTGCACCTTTCCATCGGCTGGTGGCGTCGTCTGGCTCCTGTTCTGGACAGAACGTCCCGTTATTTCGGCTTGACCCCCAATGACAGTGCTGCCGGTAGTGGCCAGGGCCTCGCAATAACCCCCACAGAATGTGCATGGAGACAGAGGAGATCCAAGGAGTGGTGTGGTGATTCGACAGCTTGCAGCGAGGAAACAGCACCAAAGCAGGGCAGGTTGCGGGCAGAAATTGTTGAGAGAGGCGGCAGGCCATGCCGCTTGCAAGTCCTGCATGTCAAGGGCGAACCGCACACCCTGGGAGGCTGGAGGCACGAGGTAGGCGTGGTGTGGAGTTGGCGGTTGAGAGAGACTTGACTACCTGAGGTAGGGAGGTACCTGATGCAGGCGTTGCATGTGGGGATGTCGGATGAAGGTCGCAGTGAGCTTGAGCCACAGCCTTCAGATGGGATGAACATGACCGCACAGATCTCCCAGTGTTGGGGTACGCGCCCGTCGGGTACGGAACCTCAGGCAAGGTGGGTGAAGGTGGTTGGTTCCAGATGTAAGACGACAACGTCGGGGAGCAGAAGATCCGCCAGCGTTCGGATAGAGTGTGGCACAAAAGCAAACATTGAGTGATGAGACCTGGGGACGGAAAGAGAGGGGGGATGGAAAGGAGCTTCCCTTGGTCGCCCTGTCTCACCTCCCGTCGATTCCGTCACGTGGGGTGCATCCCAATTCCTGTATCCGGATGCAGAGTCAAACCTTCCCAGCCCGTCGACGGCCGGAACGGCAGCTCTAGCGTCTTGAGGGCAACAGCGAGCTAGACGTTCCTGACACTTTGCCCGGTCGAGGCAAGCCCGCACGAAGCAGGTGCAGTGAAGTGGTCTAGGCCTGCCTCCTTCCTGCCGTGCCTGCCAATCGCACTTTCCTTAGGGGCTTATACCATGAAGGTGCGTCGATCGGGCCCGGACCCCTCCGGATTGTATCCGAGGGGATTGTCACCTTGGGTCGCAAGCACGGGACTTGTTCAGGAAGATACCTCACGCACTTCAAGTGCCGTCCCTTCCTTGCCATGGAACATTCCTCTGGGTAGGTAGGTAGATATCTAACGTACCTTACCCTAGGCACATAGGCACTTGCCCACACTACCTACCTTAAGGTAAGGTAAGGTAGGTCATTCAAGGGAGGTACCTTACTTTGCCTTATCTGGGCAGGGCAGTCGAGGTGAGATGAAGTGGATGCAAGGCAAGGACCGTCCCGTCTCTTTCTGCCCGTTTGTTTCCTCCCCTCGGGATTGGTCTGAATGGTCTTACTGTTCAGAGCGGGGACAAACATGTACTTCATGGCGGCTGCCCTGCCTCGGGGTATTTTGATGTCCGGCGAGACAATTCTTCCCTGCTCTGGTCTCAAAGCACAGTAAGTACTCTCAGTGGTCCGCTGCCCGCAAGACATCTCACCTTTCTTTCATTGCTTCTCCACGCGGGTACTCCCGTCCTTGGGTACACACGGCATTAGTCAACTGCGTTTGCGGGATGTACAGACTCAAGTACGAGCATGAGACGACGGCCACGCACGTCAATGGTCTGTTTCTGGGGCAAGCTCCCGGCCTGACCCTCCCATCGCTTTCATCGACTTCCAGACTTGCAAGTCCGTTAGCCTTCAGCATCCACGATATATCACGTCGTTCGGTTGCTAGCCTGGAAGCGGTCCGATTACGCGGCCACCGTCACCGGTCAACCGGACATACCCCTTCTATCATTTCTCACATCCCACAGTGTCTTCGGTCTTTGGCCAACAGAATGTCCGGTCGTGTTCACCCCGCCCATTGGCCGAATCGTGTTCGCTACAACCTCTACGAGGATGTGTTCCGGACCAGCGCCTGTGATCAACCGTTTTCTGAGGCAAGAGCGGGTTGACAAGCGTAGGTAGGTAGGTTGCCTGAGAACCAATCTCAACCCCTGCTTCGCCACGGCTGGGTGCGTCGGACGTCCGCTTCAACTGACTGCCTTACGAATATGCACCCGACTCGGGAAACGACATCCAAAAAAAAAAAAAAAAAAAAACGGTTTCTGAAAAGGAACGAAGCAGCGGGCAAGGCTTTCCGAGACCTGCAGAACAAGGCGGCCATGTCGAGAAAAAGCAATGAGAAGGTCGCGGGCCAACGCCGAAACGAAGTCCTAATCTAGAAGGGGCCATCTTGGCACTGGTTGTTTCATTTACATTCAGATGCTAAGGGGCGTTAATCTCGATCAGAAGATCGCCACATTGTTACCCTACCCAAAGGACCATGCCTTCCTGCCTTGCCTTACGGGCTACCTTACGAAGGTACCTCGCAACCTGGAACGCAACAAGGCTTCGAGGGTGCGGCCTCGTTCCTTCTTGCCGTAAGATACCTCAGATTAGGCAGCCGCGGCGGCTCTCGCCAAGCAAATGCGGCTTAAGGTAGGTACCAAGAGACCGGGAGATTCCAGCTGCCTCGGGCGAGCCAGGACGCTCTTGTCATCTTGAGCACGAGCAACAGTCTCATGGAGCTCGCGGCAAGTGTCCCTCCTCCGTAACCTTCTGATACGCGTCGAAAAACTGATGCCCTCCGTCAGATCTCCGCTCTGCACGAGGGAATCAACGTCAACTCCCGCCGTGCTCCAGCCAACACGCTCCCACAGCCAGACCCCCTCGTCGCCAACCAATCAGGCCGTCGCTTCGCGAGCCAGTTGCATCTCTCTGCAGCTAAGGCACTGCAGGGCAGACGCACAACCACGAATCAGAACCCGGCACAATCATACAAAATTCCCACGCCTGCGATCGCGCCCAGGAGCCGTAAACCTATCTTCGCGCCTCCCTCGTCACCAACGGCGTCAATTCCAACCCCCCCAAACCAGTGGCCAGGTGAAACTGGACCCCCGCCACCGGTCAATACCCGCCGTTGCTTACCTTACTGTTGGTTGTCCAACACGGATGTGGCCGGTCTGAGTTCCCAGCTTCGCCCCTCCTCTACCTACCTAGAGCAAGGTGCCACAGCATCTCCCAACACAAACCGACCCCAGCCTCCCCCGACGATTCGTCACTTGATCGCCCCGGGGGGGGGGGGGGGGGGGGGGGGGGGGGGGGGGGGGGGGGGGGGGGGGGGGGGGGGGGGGGGGGGGGGGGGGGGGGGGGGGGGGGGGGGGGGGGGGG
>JAOWMA010000611.1:0-12595 GCA_025962755.1 Colletotrichum tropicicola
ATAAAAGTACTATAATATTTAAGTTATAAAGATTTTATTATAATAAAAGTTATTTAGTTTAGTTAAAGTTTTTAAATACTTAACTATTAAATATAATATTATAGAGATCTTATTTATCTCTAGTAAAAAAGTTAGGATATTTAAGTTTTAAAAGTTATACTATATTTTTATTAACTTTAATAAAGTTAGACTCTATTTCTCTAATAATATATAGCTAAATATTATAGATTAACTCTAGATAATTAATAATTTTCTCTATATATCGTTAATTAGGTCTAGTTAAGATAGTGTTAAAAATATTATTATAGTAAATACTAATAAATTTATAAAAACTGCTCGTTAATATACCTAGTTAAATACTTAGTATATCTATTAATTTCTTGAACGCGTAATAGAACTGTAGGTGCTTAGCGATCTACCTTACACTCCTCTTTTAATTAAAAGATAAGATATCTTTTAAATAATAGACCTAACAGGGTTAATAATTCTTTCTTTGTCATAGTATCTTAAAGAAGGTGTTGCTCTCTGTGGACACTGGGTTAATAGCAGAAGAATCGTCTGCTATTATGAAGACGTGGTCTATAGGTAATTGCCCGTTAGACCTCTTTACTTCCACCTCTCCTCTGTATATATACTGTACGCACTCATGCCGCTGTACGAGGCTTTAAGGAGCGTTTAAGAGCTACATATGGCGTTAACACAGGATCATTTGGAATCTACTGACCCTGTCTCGTTGTCTTTCATTTTTTGGGTTGATTAGTGACTGTGCACGCGCGCTGTCTTGTCGAACACCACACCGGCCCCACATTTATGTTTCAAAATCAGCCGCTACAGCCATTTCCAGAGGTCTGCGAAAGCTTAACTGAGTAATTTCCAGCTTCTCAATTCTTGAGGATGTTTGTATAAAAGAAAGCGACATACTGTACATACTGTACAGCTAGGCCACATAGTAAGGTGCATGGCATTTGACAGGGGTACGTTGATCTAGGCCCACTACGTTTTCAAAGAAGCTCGAAACGGCTTGTTGCAGCGTTGGGCGCAAGAGAGATAAGCTTCAAAGCAAGAGTTGAGTGGAACTAGAACGCTTGCTCGATGATTCTAAAATAGATTGCATTTTAACCTGCATTTCTCTCAGTCTTTCGAGACGTTGAATTGAGATACAGTATGTATGAGCTCGACAGACAACAGCGACATTCAGAAGCAGGTCTTGGAGGCAGTGGACGTGACAAGCGCCAAAAGGATCGCGGTGCCATAAGCTGCTTGTTGCGCAGACAGAATGACGGCTCAGATAGACGAATTTGTCCACAACGTTAAATGGAAGTGAGAGGCAGCTGTTTGTTGCTTATACCGGTGACGTTCGACCTCCGCCAAAAGTCACTCTGAGCTCCTGTCATGTTGCCTGGCTTTTGAAATGTGGGGATAAGCTGTCAGCGATCTGGTCAACAAGCTCCCATGAACAGGTGTTGTGTGGTATCTGGCAAGGTACCCCTGCCTTATGCAATGCACCTAATGCATGGAGGGCACGACCCATCGCGTAGCGACCCTTCGCACGTCCCGGCGCCATGGGCATCGACCAAAATTTGACGTCCGCGAGGGATATGGTAGCAGCACGCGACGAGGATCTGCTATCACGAAGGGCGCGAGAACCATCCATGAAAGCCCTGCTGAACCAGACGCACCACAAGACAACCGAAGATGCGATCGACCGACCGACCGAGACGGCTGGTAGTGGCCGTCGCCGACCGGCCACTAGAGCCGCCACCCTGGCCAAGGAACGCGCGAAACCCCCTCTACACCGTATCAAAGTAAAATCGACAAACAGCTGTAGCCGATCAAATTTACGTCTATCGCTCGGAATCCACCGACTCAGAAAGTCATACAATACTGTACATTTCTGAGAATAAACACCCATATAAACTTCGTACTATACATTCACCTCGGTTTACACCTAATAAATATATATAAAGAGATTGTTAGCTGAAAAACAATCTATACATTAGTTAACCTAAATATGTAGTTTTAGTATTATATAAAGAGACTTATAGTGCCTTCCGTTAGGAAAGGTTTTCTTTACCCATCTGACTAACCTAACACCTCTCCCTAAATCTTTCTGTTTTTAGTCTAGTGTTTTTACCTCTTTAAGTAACTATCTATACTCTCTTATTAACTATACGCTTTATTCTATTTATTTATTCATAGTATCTATTATATATATATATATAATAATGATTTTTTTTTAGTTTTCTTTTTCTTATATTATTATATAATAAGACCTCTATTATCTCTCTTTCTATTCCTTCTCTTAAAAATCCTTCACCCAAAAAATCTATTTACTAAGATCATTTTTTTAATAAGAAATAGTCTATTAAACTTTTTTGAGGAACTAATATTAAAGTCTTTTTACTAGTCTAAGTTACCTTAGTTATTTACTCTATTATTCTTATTTTTTTCTATTATTATTTTATTATACTAGTAAGTAATATATACTTAGCAGAGAGTATAAAAGACTGTTTATTAACTATTATATCTAGATAAAAATACTATTTAACTTTTAATTTATAAAAATAAATTAATAAACTTTTCTGAGTTTATTATTAATAAGAATATAAAACTAAAGGGCTATTTAGAGAATAAAAAAGCTATAGACCTTTATATAAGTTTATATTTTTTTATTATCTACCTATAACTATTCTTTTCCCCCTCTGTATTATATACAATAAGTCTTTTATTATTTCTTCTTTTATTCTTTCTCCTAAGGATCCTTTACCTAAGAGTTTTATTTCTCAGAATTATATTCTTTTTTTATTAGTAAAAAATAGTCTATAAATTAATCTTCTTGTTTATTAAGTTTAAAGTCTTTTTACTAATATCTTTTGTCTTAGTTACTTATTATATTATTTTTATTCTTCTCTACTATTATTTTACTATATTAGTAAGTAATATAAACTTAATATAAAATATAGAGGACTGTTTATTAACTATCGTATCTAGGTAAAAATAATATTCAACTTTTAATTTATAAAAATAAATTAATAAACTTCTCTAAGCTTTTTATTAATAAAAATATAGAGATAAAAAGCTACCCGGGGAGTAGAAAGACTATAGGCCTCTATATAAACCTATGTTTTTTTATTATCTATCTATAATTATTCCTTCTCTCCCTTATATTTTATATAATAAGTCCTCTATTATCCCTTTTTTTATTTCTTCTTTTAAATATCTTTTACCTAAAAGACTTATTTATTAAAACTATATCTTTATTTTATTAATAAAAAACAATCTGTTAATTAACCTTTTTATTTACTAATTCTAAAGTCCTCTTATTAGTCCTTTTTATTTTAGCTATTAATACTACTACTCTTATCCTTTTCTACTATTATTTTATTATACTATCTAATAATATATACCTAATAAAAACAATAAAGACTAACTATTAACTATTAAGTTTAAATAAAGTATTATTCTACTTTAATAAAAGTAATAAAAATAAAATAATAGACTTCTTTTAACTTATTATTAACTTAGATAATAAACTATCTAAAGAGCAAAAAAGACTTAAACCTCTATATAGGCCTATATCTTTTTATAGTCTTATTATTACTATTCCTTTTTTTTCTTTATATTATATATAATAAAACCTTTATTATTAGTTTTTTTATTTTTTCTCTCAAAGGTTCTTTATCTAAGAGTTCTATTTCCTAGGATTATATCCTTATCTTATTAATAAAAGACAGTCTATTAATTAATCTTTATAATTAATAATACTAAAGTCCTCTTATTAATCTTCCTTATCTTAATTATCCCCCCTCCTAGGCCTTTATAACTTTTACCTTTTTCTGTTACTGTTTTACTATACTAATTAGTAATATATACCTAGAGAGAGAGCTAAAATAATCCTTCTTTACTTACTCTTTACCCTATCTTAACGGAAGGTGAACTCTATAAGGCCTAGCGACCCTAGGCCGTTCCCCAGTTACTACTATTATATAGACTTATTACTATATAATTAGAGTTAGACTTAAGTATAGTCTACTAACAATAAGTAAGACGATTATTTTTTTAAAGATCGACTAGAGTAAGTCTAAGATATTCTTTTATTATCTAATAGAGTTATCTATAGAGGCGGAAGTTTACCCTGAATATACCCACCTCTATATAGTAGTTACCTAGTATCTAGCTTTTAATTTGATTACTCTAAGTATATCAGGTGGACAATCGCTATATAGGCAGGACGAGCGGCGTGAAACTATAAAGCTGAAGACGTGGGCGAAAGACTTCGAGACGACACTACGGTCAGTTCCGGACGGTAAAGGCAGCTACCGGATAGCTCGCTGGGATACAAATCAAAGGCGTACAAGGTCGTCGACAGATATCCATACTTGCTTCGAGGGAACAGACGGCGACATGCGGGGGACCGGCATACTAGGGGCAAGTGACGAAGGGCCCAAACGACTTATTTGATGATTCGAATGACGAGACGAAACGAAATACTCACAAGGCTTACACAAGTGACTGTGTCCCCACGGGTCTATTGTTAAGGGTTGTGGGAGGCCGAGAACAGCTCTTGTGTCGAACGCCCAAGGTAGCAATGAATTTTAGTTATATATACATACTACTTCCTCTTCTGCACACTGTACAAACACCCTAAATGTTTAAGCAGTCAAAAGCCTGCTAGCACTAGTATACCAAAAGCGAGAGTCCAGCACACTAGTTCTAGCACACTAGTTCTAGCACACTAGTTCTAGCACACTGGTTCTAGCATACTAGTACTAATATACTAGTTCTAGTACACTAGTTCTAATACACTAGTGCTAGTATACTAATACTAACATACTAGTACTAGTATACTAGTTCTAGTATATTAGTTTTAGTATACTAATACTAGTATACTAGTATTAGTATATTAGTTTTAGTATACTAATACTAATACACTAGTTTTAGTATACTAGTATTAATATACTAATACTAGTATATTAGTTCTAATATACTAGTTTTAATATATTAATACTAGTCTTAGTATACTAGTGTTGGTATACTAGTGTTGGTATACTAGTGCTAGTATACTGGTTTTAGTATACTAGTGTTAGTACGCTGGTGCTGGCACGCTGGTTCTACTATGCTAGTTTTGGTATGTTGGTTCTGGCATGCTGGTTCTGATTCTAGCACAAAACACACTAATTCATACAGGTTATATCTGTGCGATCCTCTCCAACTAACAAAATGCGGTCTTGGCCTCTCTCCACCACCTCATCGTAGCAGTCCGTGACAAGTAAGGGCTGCTTTCTCACGGAAATGGGCAGCACCTTCTCTTTCGTCATGAAATTCTGTAGAAGCAGTTGAAAACGAACGGCTTTGTTTGGGTTACTGCTATCGAGAAAGACGTCTTCTTCTTTCCTAAGTTTCTTTGTGATGAATACAAGAGTGACTTTACGCATTGACGACTTCCTTGAGTCTGTAGTCCTGTCTTGAGTTGGCGGACTTTCTCCACAGCTTTCCATGGTTGTTTTTTGGAGACTAAAGCTCTTTAGTGCCGTGTCATCTAATGAACAGGGCTGGCTATCGCTTGTGGTGCTCTGGGACAAAGCAACTTGAAGCTGCTGATCGTTTTGACGAGGACAGCAAAAGAAAGCTAAATATATAGATCTGAGAACAAACAGGCCGGTGATTCTTTCACTCCTAGTGCTAGGTGGCTTATCGATAGCATCGATAAAAAGCCATACAGTGGCGTCCGTATATGTCATCCGATTCAACCAAGGCCGGTAGTTTTGTCCTAGGTTGTGATCGTCGGTAAACTTTGCAACAACAGAGTCCTAAACGGAACTGATGCTCTCTAAATCAGGAAATTCGTTGGCGATTTTCCCGATCACGGGTTGCATATCGACAATGTCGTAGTCATAGATTTAGGCTAGTCGGGCCAACATCAATACCTGTCGTACTATCTCCGAGTCTACAGACATAGACATGAGAGAACGGATGCTGCTCGTATCAAACCCTAAAGTTGATGCCAACTTTGCGAACCTGGGGAGAAAAGCTGGACTATTCTCCATATTTCTGAAGTTTCTCATTGTAAAAAGCCACAATTGCTGTAGTCCAACTTGGAAACGGGTTTCTGTCTTAAGAGGCTGGTAGGAAAAGTTCATGTCGGAGTTCTCGACTGGGTATTGTTTTTATTCCTTTGCTGGTTGCTGGAAAGCCCTTGAGAAGGCGATCTGTACGGTGTCGCCCTCATGTGGTATGTTAATCAACCGCTTCATCGGCCTTGCGCACAGCTCGAGATATTTGAAATCTCTGCAAAATGTAGATAGCGTCGGAATCGTGAAGTCGAAGGACTTAAGGGTTTCCTAAGTCGCAAGTCGCTCCGTTCGATTGAAGGAACTGAAGGCAATGCCGTCCAAAATGTTGTTTTTGAGCGCTCGTTCATCCTGTGTTGAAAGTCTGGGGCACCTGTATTCCAGAGATTGGACAGTAAAGGAATCAATCTTTCTTAGATCAGACTTGATACCCCCGGCCAGACGCAGCCATGTGTCGTAAATGTGTCGTAGATAATTTGCAACTTCCTATACATAGTTAATTTACGAAGAGCTTGACTCTAGGCCAACAAGCTAATCTCGTCACATTTAAGAGTAATAAGTCTGTGAAGACTGCCGATAACTAGACCTGATCGTATGCCTGGAATGCCAGATAGATCCATAAAAGCACGGTAGAAGACTTGGTGTTTCGCAATCTGTCTGACACATCTTCGTTTATGGTCGGACAAAGAGGACTCCAGTCGATGTATGAGTCGTTTATCACCGCATTTCTTGCTTTGAAGTGCCTCCTAAAACACAGTACAGTCAGCGAGGGCGCTCTCAGTTTGCTGCTTTTTGTTGACTATCGAATGAATTCTATGGCCTACTGTGAGGTGTCTATCTCTCGGGCCTCTCCCTTTTCTTATAGTTGGTGTATAGCGTGGAGAAAGTTGATTTGTGCGGATACCTCTGTAGGATAAAGCCTGTTACAGGACTAGTAGTGTAGATGAGCCTGGAATAGACTTATGACTATAGAGAGCGGGTTTGGTATAGTATGTACGGAGCCTGTATTCTACAGAGGAAAAAGAAGGAAAAGAAAACAGCGATCGCCCCTGGACAGAGGCTTGCAAAATCAGTGTCCATTTTTGCGACTCTGTAAGTTTGAAGGTCCTTGATCTTGGCGCTTTCTAGTTACGTTACTTAGTAGGATCAAAGCCGTAATGGGCTATTACTAACTCCTTTTGTCTCTGGTCTTGTTCTAACGGTCTGGACCCAGCACCCTGGTGGGTCACTCTACGAACCGGTCGCTTGTTCTAGCGATTCTAGCCCTGGTCTAGACCCCGGCCCGTCGAGAGCAACATGTAGTTTAAGCCAGATCTCCTTAACGCCCGAGACATGCTCTTTTTAGCGTCTCTATATATACCTTTTCTTACTAGAAATCCGCAGACGAAAACAGCCGTTTGAGTAGAATAGTTTCAACCTCGTACTCTGACTGGCTGATTTTGAGCGGGAACTAAGAGGAGTATATCTCGGACGTTGAGGAGACGCGGGATTGTTTGTTTTTTAAACGGCCAAGAGTATGTTTGCGACGTTATTGCACAAGGGGTAGCCCTGCCTTTTTGATTTTGTAGGCCTCGGGAGGAGAAGGAGAAGTTGTTATACAGTGATGCCGTTGGATCTTTCTAATGATGCTAAGTATATTCATGCGCCCTTTATGCTCCCCTTTGCTGTAATTCGAAAATTCACAGTGATGTCGGGTAAGGTTATGCGAGCGGCAAAATTCGGACTCTGCAACCTCCCCGAGTGATAAGAGACGGTATAGAGACGTGGCAGCACGTGGTTGACCAGTGGTGGTGATCATTATTCACTTAAAGTTAGTTAGATAGTTCATTCAGCTACAGCGGCCCTTTAACTATAGTGTTGATTATACATACAGTGCACGCGCAGTATAGGCTAATTGGGTCTAGGATCTACTTTGAATGCCGTTATTGAGTGTCGAGCTTACATTCAAATTCGAAGTCTCAAAAGCTTTTGTAGATGTAGGACGATGTGTGAAGACCTGTCTTTTTGCCTTCTAATAGTTCTACATGCTAATAGTCCTTTATGCCATACTCTGCTCGTGCTTTGAAGCTTCCTTCGCTTGCAATCGAGTTCTTATGAATAGATGTAGCGGGACCGGGTTAAAGTATCTCTGCCAAATGCGATGCACTTAATGTATTTACGTATAGTTTGTACGAACGCAGTGTCAGCGCACAAATTGCATCGGCAGTTTAGAATAACCCCATCGGCCGTTCCCCAGAATTTGTGAGGGTTCTAGCTCCCGTGACTCTTTATTAGGTAAACAAGGGATAGTAGGATGAGGTCTAAATACAAGACGTAGCGCGAAGAACAAGAGAGAGAGAGCGCGCTGCTTGTGGCAGCGCGTTGCAACTAGAAAGGGGGCTATTTATACCCTCAACACACCCTGGCATAGCGAGGTCTCGTACCCGATCTAGTGACATAATGCGACGTTATACTATGTGTTTATATACAGTGTAGTAAGGGTGGAGAGATGGATAATTGTAATGTTGAAGTTACTGAACCGCGTGAGATTAGTGTTAAGAGCATTGCGCTATGGGCACTTCTAGTTTGCGGCATCACGCCGCTCGCAAACGCGATCTCTGCCCAACTCTTCACTCTATATCTAGTGTTTAGATATAATCCTGGGGGACATCTATGTTTATTTAATACCTCTGCGATCCTAGAAGTTAAGAACCTTAAGAACCTTAAAGCTAACCCCAGTCGCGTGTGCTAAGTGGGAGTTACTTAAGACACTAAGCCTATGTACCACACTGCACTAGGTAGTCTTAGGAATAAGGCGACAGATTATAGTGGATATTATGTGCTCTGTTCTCCCGTAAGTAGTAGACCTGCTACTTTGTCTCACTAGGAAAAGGCCTTCATAAGATATGACGTAAAATAGAAGGCGGGCTTCTTAGGTAGTTAAGCTTTATGAATAGTAGTTTACTAATATAGTAAGCTATAGTACTCAGACCGGATCTAAATTAGATTACATCTCTACTATATAATTCTTAAGGTGAGTAGTAAGGAATGTAGTAAAGATACTTAGAAATAATAATTGTTAAATAAAGTAGGCGGTGTATAATACTGACTAAGAGCCCCTGTGTCGACAGTCTTCAAGGTAGTACGCCTAACGTTTTCAGGCAGGCAGTGTACTATAGACTTCTTTATTAAGAAGAAGGGAAGGCAGTATACAGCAGTATAAGTACTCCACTCTCGACAAGGCGGTGTGCGTAGGCTATATACTGAGACGGTGTCTATAGGCGCCTCCTCTCCTCAGTATTATAACTCAGGCTAAGAGTATTCTAAAAAGGTAATATCTTTTATTCTTCTAACCTTTTATTCAGCGTCTTTAGAAGGCCCACTAGAGAGGGGTAATCCCTAGTAACCATTCCATAGGGTTCTATCTAATTAATTATATTAGGGGCTTTACAATACGCAGTGCTCAAGGTGAATTATCTAGTTCACAGCAGTAGCGAAGAAACGGACAATTACAGTGATAAAGAATGCTAGGATCACAAGCATGCTAATTCTAGTCTAGTATACTACAGAGCAACAGCTGAGATAATAAATCTATATTCTACACTCCACAATAGAGCTAACGGGTTCAAATTTCCAAATCATAGTGAATAATATATTCTGTTTCAGAGAGGCGATCAGCAGGCCTATGTACCTAAACAGGTTAAGGCAGGACACATTATATATTTCAAAGACAGTATACTTAGGCGGTCAAGTGTCTAAACTATAGAGCACAAAGTAGCGAGGGATACAACACAATCAAGTAGGCAGTATAGAGATATCTCAGACTAGATAGGTAAGTAGGAGAGATAAGTAAATAGTAAAGTTTAAATAATAAAACCTACAAAACTAGTTAGGTACTCTATTAAGTAAGTAGTTAATAAAATGTTAAGAACTTTAGAAACAATTATTATATTACATAGGCGGTATCTAAGGGTAGTAAAAGCTCTACACCGATATATTTTTATAATCTAAAGTAGTAATAAGACCCTATTAACTTAAAAAGAAAGTTAGTATAAAATAGATAGGGGGTATACTACTAGTACTATAGCTTTCTAAGTAAGTAGTATATCACTATAAGTAGGCTAAGCCTAGAAAGATAGTATAGTCTATAGTAGGGGTAGACCTTTTAGATAAGTAGTATAGCCTAGGAGCTATCTTCTCTCTTAACACATCACTATTACCCTTTTAGAAATATTATTTTTCAATTGTAATTACTTATAAGTATAGTTTTATTAAAACTATATATAACTATTAAGTTATATTTAATTATTATTTATATATAATACTTATATGAAGATCGTCTATTTTATCTCTCAAAATCAGCTAAATACTATAGACTAATAGGGAGGCAGCTATTATTTCCCATAAAGTCCAGCTTAAACTTTAAAATAATATAAGTATAGTACACTCTCTCTACTAATCACTATAATATTTCACTATAACATTTTATATATTAATCTACTTAAAAACACTAGAGATTTATAATAACTAAAGTAATAATTATAAGAGAGATATTTAAATATAAAAAATAATTAATATTTTAATTTAGTACTATAATAAACTTATAGTGTTCTAATAGTTCGTCCCAGAAATTAAACAAAGAATTAATAATAAATCTCTTTCTAAGAAAGCTTTTTCTCCCACTTTAACTTATATAAAAGTATATTCTTCTCTTGTAAAACCAATTATCTATATTATAAGACTTATATAGAGTCTAATTTAAATAATAAAGGACTAAGTAGAAAATAGATTTCCTTTAACTAAACTTAATATTAGTAATAAGAGTTCTCTTATTACTATTTAATTATAAATATTATTATATAACTAATAATAATATACTTAACAACAAAGTTTATATAAAAAGTAAAATATAAGGGAAACTTATTAAAAGTTATAAAAATATTATCTATGTTTTACTCTTTACCTAAGATACTTTCTAACTATATTTATTACTAGATTATAGGGATCCTTAATAGTCCTATAGTAATAAAGAATATCCTATATAAAGGACGTCTCCTACCTATATATATATTAAGACTTTAACTCTAATATATAGATATCTTCTATACTTATATTATAGTTTACTATTTTTTTATTATTTATCCTTTTAAAAAGTCTAACTAGTCTCTTATTTTAGTTATTTTAGCCCCTAACTAGTAGTTAAGACTATAATATTTAGTAGTATAACTTTCTCTTTTTTTTTTTTTAATCCCTTAAATCTTTACTACTACTTTAAGTAAACTCTCCTTAAGTCAATAAACATCTTACTTATAATAAAAGAGAAAAAAAAGAATTAAGTACTTACCTCTTATTACTAACTCTAAATTAAAATCTATAGTTATTATATAAATATTAATATTAATATAGTTTAAGAAGTATAAGAGATTATAATAATTTAACTATTATAATAGATAACTATTTATAACTTTATAATAACATACTTATAGTTTAAAATAAGACTCTATACTCTTAGTTATATAAAAATCTAAAGAATTGTAGATATAAATATTATAATTAACATTATTAATAAAGACTATATCTAAAAAGTAAAACTATAATACTACACCTGCATAGCGCAGTGGTACGCGCCTAGTAGGCCCATATGTTGTCCAAACGTATAGGCGTTAGTTTGATCCTAACTATAAAAACCCCTTTTCTTCTCTTTTAATTAGTTAAGAACCTACTATATATATAAGCCCCTCTCCCTCGAGAGACCTATATATATAATAGAACACTAATAGCCTCTAACTAATTATTATATAGTATTATATATATATATATTGTTTACTTAATTATATATTATATAATATAACCTAAGTTTTCTTCCTATAAAGAGTTTTTTAGTAATATATTACCTAGCTTAGAGTATTAGTATAAAGTATTAGGGCCTTAAGTCCCTATATAGAGTAAATAGAGAGGGAAGTATCCTTATACCTACTATTAAAGATTTATCTTAGAGTATTTAATAAATCTTAATAAAATACTTACTAATATTAAACTTTTAGAAGTTACTATATTAATAGTAAAATTATAATAATATTAACCTATAGTTACGAGCCACTAGCCTTATATTATAAAATTTAACTAGTATTAACTATAAAAGTTAGACTAGTTTTCTTATTCTTTATTAACGACCTTTAGGTTATATAACTATTTAGATATTTTATCCTTTAGGACTTTAACTATTATAACAAGCTAAGTTAACCATTTTTCTCTAGTCACCTTTATCTTTATTAGTCTCCTCTATTTCTTATACTATATTTAATTTATACTTATCTTTTATTAAAGTTTTCTCTATTATTTAGACGTTTATATAATAAGTTTTACTAAGTATAGGAGCCTTAAGGCCTTTATACTATCGTATTATTTAGATAATATCTTTTATTTTATTATATAGTCTTAATAGTCTTACTACTATTAACTATACTTTTAATATATTTACTTTTTTTAACTTATTAAAGTTCTCTTTAGACTATCTTAACTATCTTAAAAAAGTCTATAAGATA
>JAOWMA010000612.1:0-12574 GCA_025962755.1 Colletotrichum tropicicola
TACTAAGTAGTTTTATAATTTTAACTTTTCTAATACTAATTTTACTAAGTAAATAATTAATTAAATTTTTAAGTTAAGTACTAAATTTACTTATAAGTATAGACTAATTTAAGAAGTTTCTAAAAAAAGTTTATATCTTATCTTACTTTTTATACTTAAAACTATATTAATCTTTAAATATTTTAAATTATACTTACTAAGTATTTATTAATTAATAGATAGACCACTAGAGATAAACTAAATAGTACATACCTAAAGATATTAAAGTATATACTTTCTTATAACTATCACACTAAAAGGGCTAGTTTTAAATAACTTAGAGTGTAAAATAAGATACTATTTATAAGGAGACTAAAAAATAGATTTATATATTTATATAATATAGATTAAGGGATTAAAAGAAGTTAATACTTACTTTAAAGACTCCTAAGTAAAAGAATAAGTAATAAGATTAGTAAATTAAGTAGGATTATTAACTTTATTTTTTTTTTATATAGTAGTTATATCCCCTTTAGGAGACCTTAAAGTAAATATAAGGGGATGATTATAATAGGGTAGTATAGTAAGCATATAAGAACTATATATAAGTAGACTAATAACTTAAAAAAAGCAGCTATATAGAGTACTATATTATAACTATTATCACTATTATTAGTACTAATAATCTAATATTATTATCCCAGACTTAATTCTACTCTAATTTTACTTATTTCTTTTATATAGATCTATATATCTTCTAAATAATTTTTAATATATTTTTTTATTATTTTTCTATAACTTTATTATTTTGTTTTAGATAACTATAGAGTGTAAGGGTTGTATAGTTACGTATAGGTACGGCTACTAACTATCCACCCATCTCATTAAAAATAAAACTTAAATATACCTATATAAAAATAGTATCTTTAGATAGTCCTTATTTTAGTAATTATAAAGGTATCTTACTTTTTTACGCGCATGCTCTGCGCGTTGTATATTAATACTATAAAGTAGTGGTTTTGGCAAAAAAAACAGTTTTTGCTGGTTTTTTAGCCCCCACCCAAAATTCAGAATTTCAGTATTTTAGAAGCTGCCAGTGCAACAGACTGTACCTTACCTAAAGGCCGTGCTGTGGCGTCAGGTCCATCCACATGTGGCTTTGCATTCGCCTCCAACTCGCACTTCGACGTCCCGCTGGGAATCGCAATGCACTTCAACCATCCGTCATCACGTCCCGCAGCTTTATGCGTCGCTTCACCACTTCTGCTTCTACATCTGCATCTACATCCACTTCACCCAGTCGAGTATCACGGCCTCCGCACCCTGACCCAGCCCTGCCGAGCGAACCTGCTGGAAGGCGTCCTCCACCACGCGCCCTCTCTCCAACCTGAGGTCTATGTACATGGACCCCAGGTTCTTCAGCAGCCCCAGCTTTATGAGGGCTTCGGGCGGCATGAGCCGTGCAACGAGGCTCCCGGGGGACCGGAAACCATCCGCCTAAGCCAGGCCGGGGCATCAGGCTCGACGTCGACTGCACCCATACGAGGACAGCCAGCCGGATTTCCTCCACCACGGAGTCGGGCACGCCGGCACAAAGCGCAATCCCGTTGAGCTCGGCACACAGACGGCCCCCGTGCCGCACTGCGCCGTCCAGCCTGGCCCTGTTGGCTGCCAGGTCGTCCAGCATCCGCTGCAGACGCTCCACGAGGGGCCTCTCTCGCCCGGGCGTCCGCCCGCCCGCCCGCCGCCGACGACCCCTGACCGGCAATACGTCCAGAAGCAGAGGGGACTGCGGGCCGCCGCTGTCCCGGTCGCCTTGCCGCTGTTGCCGGTGCTCTTCCCGGTCCCGTGTAGCCTCCTCCTCCTTTTCCTGCTGCTGCTGCTGGTCTTGGCCTCGCACGTCCATCGGCGGCGGCGAAGGACTCGCCGCCCCAACAGGCCGCATCCAGTCGTCGCGCAATGCGTCTGGCCACTCAAGAGTGGTCTTACGCCGTTCCGGGTCGTAGCAGGCAGTGAGCTGGTCTTCCAGGTCCCCCGTATTACTTTTGAGGGTATTATGTAGTGAGGCCCGTAACTTAGCAGCGATAGCCCGCCATTCTTCCTTCGTAATAGCCCCCCTGTCAACACTGAGGATATCGAGAGACTTAGCGAGGTCTTTAAGCGGGATAGTATCAACATCGTCATGGCTTAGCCGGCCTAGGGCAAGGAACCGCCGCATGATAACGCGGTCACGCGGTGTCCAGGTGACCTGGTTGCGTTGGCCCGCCACCTTGTCGAGGAGCTCGCCCATAGAGCGGCCCCGGAAGCGCCATGTGAGCCGGTCCTGGAGGCCTGTGTCAGCGCTGCTGCTCCCGGATCACGACGGGACAGCTCGAAGGGCTACGAACGTTTGGATCCCCGCCTGGCGGGCAGACCGTCTCCGGTGCCATGGATCGTCGCCTCCCGTGCGAGGGATGAGGATCGTCGCTGGCGTTCGGAGATGGGTTCGTGTCGAATGAGTGGTCTCGAACTCCCGATGCCATGAGAGCCGAGAGATCTGGGGGTCATGTTTGCTGGTTTAGGGGGCCCGGCGGAGCGGACCGGAAAAGGGATTTGAGGTTCGTTGCGATCCGTTTGCTTCATCTCGCTGAACCGCCCGTTGGTAGGGGAGGAATAAGACATGATCCGTGCAGCTCCTGGGTCTCCTCGCCGCGCCCGCCTGCGATGCTATGCTTATGCTTCTGCTTCTGCCGCGGCCGCTATCAACAAAAAACGCCTGTCCCGGCGGTCGTCAGTGGCTGATTGTCGCGACATGCGTGGCGTGGCGTGTCTCGCGTGATGAGTGCTCGAGACTTGTCTTGATATATGGGGGACGACAGCCGCCTGCCTGCCCGCCTGCGCACCCCCACCCCCCCCTAACTCTCCCCTCCTCCTCCTCCTCCTCCTCCTCCCTCCTCTCTTACCGCCATGGCAAACTACTACTACGCTTCACCGAGAACCCCATCTCGGGCCCCGGAAACGCACGAGGACGGCCTCGTCGTGCCACGGAGACTCTTTGAGAGTGACGACACGTACTTCTACTATCTCCTCCAGTCGGACAAGACAGTCGAAGCTTGTGAGCCGCAGCTACAGGACGGCTATATCAGGTTCTCTATGCGGGCCTTAAGCCGCCAGTCTTCGGTCTCAGTAGCAAACCTGTTCGACGTGGACTCTCTCCCCAGCCACATGTCGGTGCTCTCCCGCAGGCTCGTCGTGAACAAGGCTCAGGAGATTGGCCTGGAACACCGCCAGTGGCAAGCCGACCAGCAGCAACAGCAACAGCAGCAGCAGCAGCAGTCCCAACGGCTGTTCGCAGCCGGGGTTGGCGGCTACGCGGGCTCTCCTGGATCGGCCGCGTTCCCTGCGATCGGTTCGTCTCCGCATGTTCCTGCAGCTCGTGATGCTCGCACACCGCCGACGCCAACCATGCCCACGTCCACGCCCACGTCCACGCCCACGCCCGCGACGGGAAGACCACGCCGGGACGTCATGCAGCCCCCGGTGCAAACGCCAGCGGACCGCCACCGCCGCCGCGCGGAGGTGTTGGCCGAGATCAAGCGCAAGACGGAAATCTGGGAGCAGACGTCGATGGAACTGAACGAGGCCAGGAAGGCGTGCGCAGACCTGGAGGAGAGCTTCGGCCGGGTCTCGATGCGGCTCCTCAACCTGCACGAGGAGAACCGCGAGCTGCACCATGGCGACCAACCTCACAGCGGTAGCGACGGCGGCGGCGTGGAGGATATGTGGCCGCAGACCGATGGAGCGGGGGCGAGCGGATCCGGGCTCGGTCAAACAGTCAGTACTCCTGAGGCGACAGGGGGGAAGAAACGGGCCAGAGGTCGCCGGGGCGGGAAGAAGCATGCTAATGGCGAACAGGGTGACTTGTTGGGTTAGAAGCCGGCCGGCGGGGAGGGGGGACGAGGGAGGAGGGGACGGCTTGAACGTGAAGGTGGACGTGGACGCGGTGGAGGAGGCATCTCGTAGGCCGTGATAGATGGATAAATGCGAGACATGTCTTGTTGTCGTGACTCGCGAGCGACCAAGACATGCCTAGTCGGAGCGGTCAGTGAGAGGAGGATGGCGCGGTCATGGAATTGCAAACGAGAAGCCACGGAACGAAGAGGTGAAAAGGTCTCTCCGTTCCCGCCTGTCTAACGGCGGTTTGGTTCCCATCTCCACCTTCATCTCACGTCCCGATCTCCTCTATCTTTGCGCGGGACCATCCCGCTCATCCCGTCGGTAGCAGCCGTCCACCACACAATCTACTACATGTACCGACAGCGCATGCCGGGCTTCAGAGCCGAATGCATCTCGCTTGCTCTGCCTTGCCGTCTCTCGTCCATCTTGACGGAGCCAGGGCCACCTTACCGGCAATTAAACCCACCACCAAGAAACAAAACGGGAAACAAGGGGGAAAAAACCACCGCAAACAACCAACCACACCAACCCCGTCATGATACTGGACAGCGTACGCACGACAGCTGGATTGGGGAACAGAGATGAGGGCGACGCAGAGGGCGCTGCACCGTGCAGTCCGGTGTGCTCCTCTTCCTCCACCTCCCCTCCACCAACACCACCGTGTCAAGCGCGGCCTCCGCAGCTGACACGACAACCAACACGTCCACGGCTCTACGCGCATCTCTGCGCGGCTGCGAACCACCTCATTGTTTCCGCGCGGTCTGCCGCTGAGAATCATTCCCCGCAGCAGTCTTGACGAGACGCCCCTCCCCCCACGACCCAGCGACTGGTACCCAGCCCGCGCGTTCCCGCAGCGGCGTTGGGTGCGAGGCGCGGGTACTGGCGTCCTCCTCCGGGAGTCTGGGAGGGCAGAGAGGCCAAGGAGGAGGCGGGACGCCGATCATCCACGCCACCGCTCTCGTGCCTTTCACCGCGATGCCACCAGGTCTGGCCAGCCTGGGGGTATTAAGATGGAAGGCATGATATTGCGCGTGACAGACTGTGAGGTGGACACCTGAGGGGTTGTGTTTACTGTGGTTCGCGTCAGTATGTCCATTTTCAACTCATGTATCCATCCATGCCGCACTCATGCATGCTTCTCGCCGTGATGCTGCCAGGTCTGGCCAGCCTGGGGGCATCAGCGAGGGACGCAGCAAGCGGGACTGGCAATCGCGGCATTTGGTAGAAAGGCGATGGATAGCGGATGACAACGGGTAAAGAGACGGGGGAATTGGTTCTCGGTCGGGATGTTTTTGTTCAGGTCATGTATCCATCCATGCCGCACTCATGCTTCTCGCCGTGATGCTGCCAGGTCTGGCCAGCCCGGCTAGCATCACGACGGGAGGGACGCTGGGGCTGTCGGTTGCAACTTGCGCAGGGGCGGGAAGAGTTAAGTCTGTCTGTCATCTTTGCTGTGTTTGCGTGTTTTTCGGTCCTTAGTATCGGGTACCTGCATCGCCAATGTCTCCGATTTCCGGGGGGGGACTCGCCAGTGAAGGGCGGCCGTTCACCGAAGAGGGAGTTTGTCGGAGCTTTCATGGACAATGGCAAGTCCAGTCTTGATTGCACTGTGCAAGGTACGACATACCTGCAACACGCGAAAGGGTCTCCCCTGACGAGATCGTGTGTTTGGTTGATCGATGCTGGGAATAGCCTCAATTTAATTGACTGGCCGATCTGTTTGATTAGGTCTGCCCTGACTGGAGCGCTGCACCTCATGGCCGGAGCCGTTGGAAGGCCTGAGACGACCTTTGCTCTCAAAAGCATCTCGCTCACATCTTCAATGAGAGCATCTATGAGCGTCGATACTGTGACTAAGGTAGTTCCGTACCATCGGCATCGGTCGCTGTCGTTTCGGATGAAAGACGCGGCGGGCGGCGTCGACGTGCTGTGACAACTCCATGTCAAATTGGGCGCTGGCAGGGGGGGGGCCCTGTGAGGTACCTTAGGCGTAGTGAAGCCCGCAGTCGCACTGCTGGGGCCCTTATCGCCGCCCAGATAAGCAGTTTTCGATGCTGATTGCTTTCTCGGGTCTGCGCACGGGCCCGCAGCAGAATCTGCAGAAGACATCGCACTTTTGCCTCCATTGACTGCTGGGCGTGGTCTGCCACTCTGCGTGCCTACCTGTTCTATTCGACAGTCGTCACACTGGTTCTGGTTGACAGTAATGTCCATCGTTGGATTCGACGCTTCCACACACTGACCTACGGCCGCTGTCGGACTCACGACTACTCCCCGGTCGCTATGCTTGTCGCCGCAAGGCTCGGAGACATTGCTCCCCGCCGAACCAACCAACAAGCCGACAGCCCGACCAACTAACAACCAATGGCCACAGCAAACAGAAAACAGCAAACAGCAAAGGGCCCAGCTTCTACTTGGCCTAAAGCCGCTATGCGTGGCGCAGGGGAAACTCGCTCGCAAAGACGACTCGACCGCCATTGCTGACGCGCTTCTATCTCAACGCGAACCGTCCGACTCTGCCTCCGTTTCCGTGTCGCAAACCTCCCGGCAACACCGCGATGGATTCATATGACGCGGGCCAGGCCGCCGTCAAGCGCTCGCGGCTCGACGGCTGCAACGCCGCACTGCTCTCTCTTGACGAAACTAGAGTCGACGAAATCAACAGCGAAGCCGCGACGCGCGCGCGTAAGGTTCCATCGGCCAGAGGATGGGCGGATTCGTACGACAAGATGGGCCTCGAGGGCAAGGCGTGGGTCAGTAGCGAGCGAGCACGGGTTCCCATCCCTTCCCCCGCCCCCCTTTCCCGGCCCTCGTTCCAACTTGCCATTGTGTATCCTGGTCTGACGTTGCAGTTCCGAAAACAGGTCGTTCTCGGCGAACACAGCGACGGAGTCGATGCCATTTGTGGCCTGCTAGCCGAGCTCAAGCCAGCCCTCCAAGCCATCTGCGACGACTTGACCGCGCTGTCCGACCGTCCCCGCGACGACCCCCGGCGAGGAGACATCATCGAGGGTGTACGATGGGCGGCGAACGAGCTGCGCTGGTGCTTCGGACGGCTCGACCTCCTGCGGACGGCGGACCTGCGGACGCAGAGTCAAGGCTACGCCAGAGACCACAAGGCCATGATGGCCATGTTTTTCAAGGAAAAGCAGGAGAAGCATGTCTGGCGGTTCACTATGCGGGCGTCGCCGAAGCTCTGCGAGTGCTTCACCACCCTTGGCGGCGCGTCTGGTCTGTCGAGTGCCGAGGCCGCCGCTATCGATTCCACCGTCAACATCAGCATCCCCTTCCACGACGGGCGCGCGCCCGTCCGACAACCCGTCGCACGACTCCCGCATCGGGGGGGTAGTCTCACGGCAACCGCTGCCGACTGGGCCAATGCAGGGGTCGCAGACAGTATGGGCCGTTCTGCTGACCCGAGCAGTCTGGCCATTGAGCAACTACGAGAAGCCATAAGATACCTTGACATGGCCTTGGAGGGAGGGAGTCAGCCGCCGTCATACCCGTCGTTGTACGTTCCTGGACCTGCGCTCAGTGTCTCGAGGAGGAAGGCCGGCCGGCTGATTGTGTCTGCGCGAGCGATGGTCTGGACATGCTCAACAGGCCCCGAGGCCCGTGTCGTACTGCTGTAGGTACTTAGCCAGAACGAGAGAATGCACATTTTTCGCTCTGCACAAGGCAAACCGGCCCCGGGCTCCCTTTCTCTGTGTCTGGTGATCCGCCCGTGCATCCGTCATAGGTAGCGTAGGTCGCAGCTCGGGGTGTCGAATTGAGGTTTTCCATTACATACGTATTGCCGCGTGTAGGGTCGATGCCTGCAGGAGTTGGCGCGACACCACCAATCATATGTCAGTGTTGATTGTCCGGACAAACCCCACCTCCAGGTACCAAGGCACCTCCTACCTAAGCTTAGGTACCTTACCTTAGGTAGCTTCCGCTTTCTGAACGCGCCTCCAGGCCCTTGGCTTCTGTTTGCCAGCCAACTTCACCCTTCGCATCCATTGCATCACACATTCCGACGGCGCCAGCCTCATCCACCGACCACAATCCCAGATTCATTCCTTGATCCGCCTTGCGAAAATGTCTTCGCGCAGCAAGACCATCGGTAAGCAGCGAGTTTTCCACACACGTGCCGTCACGTCCAGCCTATGGTACTGATACGTCCCAAAACTTCCCAGCCTCCAAGACGGGACCGCAATTCCGCCAGGCCACTCTGGAGAACGTCGGCGGCGTGCGCTCCCCCAATCCCAACCACAAGGCGGAAAAGACCCAGGCCAGCCCCGACGCCGCTTAGAAGCCGACACAGGGCAAGCCCAACGCTACCGACCCTGTCACCGAGATTACCAGAGCGCGAGCGGGAGTCTCTCCCGAGTACGGATTGATCGTCATGTACAAGATCCGGGTCGCGGAAGACAATACCGAGAAGTGGAAGCTGGCCAAGCGTGTCGCGCGTAGCGCCATCAACAGTTACTGGAAGAGCGTTACGGCGCGCACTGGCCTGACCCAGAATGCGTGGCTGGCCGGCGTTCGTGCGAAGCAGCATGTCGAGCTTGACCGATTCGAGAAGCGCCAGGCCAAGGCAAAGAAACGCAAGCGCAGCGCCGAAGATGACGATGACGACTACGTGCCTTCCGGTACAGACTAAGAAGTAGGCTGTAGCCTTTTTTCAACTTGGGGTACTCCTTGGGGGCAGGTCTATGTTGGCGGGCACAGTACAAACGGGGGATGTCCTTCGTCTTCGGGGAATCAGATGTACAATCGGTAGTCCAAACCAATACTCCAAGCTTGGCCGCCCTTCTTTCTCTTCGTAGGAGGTCTGCGTGTGTTAGCAAAGTGCAGAACCATCTATCCTGGAAGTAATCCTGTACATGTTGTCACTGTTCTTCCGCCGCAGCAAACGAGATGAGGCACCCAAAAGGCAGCAACTGCAGCGATGGTCTATCTCGCCCTCCCAGTCGAGTTTTCGCCAACCGTTCTGCGCGAACCGGTCAGCTCGAAAGCACGTAGCGACTAACAAACATGTCTCCCGAGTACCCTAGTCACCTCCGTCCGTCCCTGGTCTATGACCGAGGACTACCTTACCTTAGGACGTGGCTGCGGGGAGCATGTTAGCTGGATGGCAGCATCAGGATGTGTGATCGCGCGCACTTGCCTGCAGCCAGGCTGCTCTTCCCGTCCTTGGAAAATGCAGCGGGGGGGCGTTCCTTCCTTCCACAGCGTTGATGCGGTGCAGACCAAGGTAGACGGCAAGGACTAGTCTTGTCCAGATCCAGCGGTTCAAGACGCGTACTTCCTTCCCCTGCGGCGAGGTACCGTACCTTAAGATACCTAAGTATTGAACGCCACGTGACGTTCCTGGCAAGGCAGTAACACATCTTCCGCGACCTTTAGCCCGCGTCCACGCGTTCGATCCTTTCGACGACGAGACGCAGTTACCACCACCACGCATCTACAGTCACCTCGATCAAACGTACTCAGAACTTCTACATCCGAGCAGTGGTTCATTTCGTCCTCTACACACCCCAAACCGGACAAGCCCAGCCCTCTACTCCCCAGAAGCGTCAAACCGACACAATCACGATGCCCCCCGCCGTCGACGACGCGCCTGACGCGCAAAGTGTCCACAGTGAGTTAACCACATTCCCTCTCCCCAGCGCAGCGCCCAACCCCCCATTTGCTTTTGCAGCTGGACTGATACAGCTTCTGCTCTAGACTCGCCAGAGGGCTCTGACTATGGTTTCATTCCGCGAAAGGGCTCCGAGTGTGATCCGCTAGCTGCCGATCCTCAGCAAACCTCTCCAGCACCCGTTCATCGTCACCCCACCGATACGCATCAGGGAGACAAGGCCGGCGAGGCTCCCGTTGACGCAGATGACGAAGAAACGCGGTATCGGGTCGAAATGGTGTCGAAGCATCGGTTTTCTGAAGCATCTGGTGTCGAGCTGCTCGTCCACTGGGGGGGGAGAGTTTGCCGATACTCCGGCCACGTGGGAACCCGAACATGTCCTTTGGGAGGACTGTCGTGATGTAGTTCTCCGCTACTGGAGTCCCAACGGCGTGAACACGCGAACAAAACGGCTCGGACTGGGCCGGCTCGAAGGACCCTACACAGTCTCCAGCATCTTGCAGAAGAAGCTGGTCAGAGGCGAAGTGTACTACCAGATCGACTGGGTTGGTGACAAATCAACAACTTGTGAACCCGTTTCTGGTCTGCCCTCTGGTCTTGTTAAAGCCTAGGAAGCCGCGAAAGACCGAGAAAAGTGACCGCATCCCACTTCGAGCGCAGGCGTGGCCGTGTTTTCTCGCACTGACGCTGCTTAGAAGAATGCAATGTCACTGTGCGTTTTGGCCAGGTCGATATTTTGCAGCGAGGCCCATCGTCTCGTTGGCAGTTTCTATTCCTTTTCAGTTCGGAACTCATTGAGGCACGGCATCCCAGGACTTATCACCACAGTTCGCGCACCACTAGTGAGACACCCGTAATAGCGACCGCGCAAGAAAGTGCAGACACACTCTGAAAGCCGAGGCTAACTCTATTTCCAGAGCGGGGGTTGTTAAGAAGTCTTGTTCCAGAAGTCTCGTTCCAATAACAAGCCGGCATTAGCTGCGCGGCAAGTCATCCGAGAAGAAAGTTTGCGCTACGAAATATTACTCGCAGTGTGGAAGCAAAGTAGGGGCTTCTAGACATCAGAAACAGCCGTAACTAGGGAAATGAATCATGATCAATATGCAATGACTTTCCGTCCGTGTCCATGTTTTTGGTTCGAAACGTGTGCTTTGAGAGGAACACCCAGCCTTCATCTTTTCCTCCGTCTCCCGAATTAGAACGGCCTGACAGGTGAACAGGGAAAGATCGAAACGTGCACAGATTCGGCGTGTCAAGAATTTCTCGTCGGAATAGCATTCAATGCCGAGAGTCGTGATGCCGTGGGGACACGGTCCGCCGTCTGGGCTGTGCATCCACGTGCTGCCGACTCTCCTGGATCAGGGTGGACGCGGCGATGCCGCCGAACAAGACGAACGGCTTGCCTACGCCGGGCGCGTGCGTGTGGGTCTGGCCATTCGGGACCTCGGGCTGAGAGCATCTGTCGAGTGTCTTGACGACGTCGTAGACCTGCCAGTCGTACACGGGGCGCTTCGTTCCTAGGAAAGTGTGAGTCTTGTCGCCCGGCTTCATGCCGCAGAACCGAAAGTACCTATCGCGGGCTGTATCTTCGTCGTTGACGATGAAAGTGTGGAGCAGTGACCGCGGCTGCTCGGCTGGAGAACCCTGGCTCGATTCCTCGACCAGGATATGCTCGCTCGAGTCCTCTATGACGGGCACGCCGAGCAAGTCATTGTCTTCTGGAACGAGCAGAGGGTGGTGTTCCCCGGCGGGACTCTCGCTTAACTTGGAGACAGCTTCGGAGGAGCCGTCGTCATCTTCGGTCCGACTGGAGAGTGGTTATCGTCGGTCGGGCGTGGGTTGGGATTGTCACTGTAGAATACTTCTAACATCGGGGCGACGGGAGGCGGGTTTAGCTGGCGATGTCTAACTGCACAAAGTCGGCGAGGGCGCGCTGTAGCATTTCTCGGATCCGCGCCTGTGGCGAGGGGCTTTGGGGGAGTGACTGTGGTCCAGCTGGACCCAGCATAGCTGACGTCGGTGTCCGCTGCGACGGAGGTGCTGCCGGTGGGCTTGCGCGGGAGCGGAAACACCCAAGTGGAAGCGGGCGTCTGCAGTCGGGAGAATGAATGGGTTGTCGAAATCTCTGTAGGTTTACTCGACCTAGCGGTGGAAACGGTCGAGTCTTCGACGGCTGCCGGTACAGGAATGGCTTCTAGCGGTGGTTCGCATTGTTCCAGAGATGAAGTTGTAGATCCAGGCTCCCTAATCCTTCCCTCGAACGCGATGGCCGCGAGCCATTTACTGTCAAAACCTTGTCGATGAAGCATGCGACGCCATCAACTGCGTTACCATAACTAAGGTATCGGCTGAGATGCTCAGCTGGACACGCTATGCTGATAGCGGGAGCGTTGGGACATCCGTCGAGTGCCTCAGCATCTGCAGCCCTGCAGCCGCCGTTTGAGTCCTGGCATCTTTGCAAAATGCTTCCGCCACTAACAGTGCTCCCGAGCGCGTATTCGGTCTCTACCTAGGCTAGTCCTGTCTGACCAGCTAGCCCCTTTTGGCAGTGTCTGATCGGATGTCATTCGAAGCTTCGCGCGGATCCTCCAAGAGTAGCTGGCAGGGTGCCCGTCAGCTGCGTGCTCAGAAAGTACGTCACATGGTGTATCACTGTCACTCAGTCAGAGTACAACGATCCTACGGCCAAAGGTACACTAAGTACAAGTACCTACTCCAAAGTAATACCCCGGAGCATCAACAGATTTCGGGATCTGTCCAGACAAGCCAGAAAAGTAGCTTTGGAGAAAAGCGGAAAGGCGCCGACAAGTGTTGGTGACCTTCTGCGAGGAGTGGTATTGGTTGTCATACCAGGCTTTGATGATGGAACTGCGCTGTGTTTGGCATAGTTCTTTTTACTGATATAGCGGAGGACTGTATTAACTAAGGAGAAGGAGAAGGAGAAGGAGAAGGAGAAGGAGAAGGAGAAGGAGAAGGAGAAGGAGAAGGAGAAGGAGAAGGAGAAGGAGAAGGAGAAGGAGAAGGAGAAGGAGA
>JAOWMA010000613.1:0-12519 GCA_025962755.1 Colletotrichum tropicicola
TAGTCTATCTTAGGATTTTAAAAAAGATTTATTAAGGTTAAGTCTAGTATATAATAATTTTATTTATTATAACTTACTAGTAAAAAAAGTATTAAGCTATAAGTTGATTACTTACCTTAGAGAATTTCACTACTACCCTATTATAATAGTAAATAAATCTAACTACTAATTAGTATTAGTATTATTATAGGTAATATTAGTACTATATATAGTAGTTTATTAGTAAAGATACCTCTAGTTCTAATAGTATTATTCTATCTAAGTTACCTATTTAGAGTAGGCTTTATAGTAAAGGCCCGTATAGGCCGGAGCCTTTTAAACAGTTACTTTTAGTTAGCCCGTTAAGTAAGCTAATTAACGGCAAAGGCTAATCTATTACTATTAATTATCCCAACACAAATATTAGTAGCCTTCCGATACTACACTTACCAGCGCACCTAGTTCTCTTTAAACTACCTATTAATAGAGTAGCGTCCTTATGTTTCAAGGCTAATAAGAACTTTATATATAATATCACTCTCACCAAATTTCCAGCAGCCAAGAGGGGAAGCTAAATGTATTCCCAGCACGCGATAAATAGGAGGGTGTCTATCAAAAATAATTACCGAAGTGCCTTTCTTATAGTCCCTGTGTCGACACCTTTTTAGGAGTCAATTCCTAATCAATCCTAATACCAATATAGTCTTTTGCGTCATACAAGCAGGCTTATTTTCTATTTCCAGTTGCCCTTCGCCCTTAGGGAACCTGGGCCGCTATATTGTAATTTTTGGATAGCAAGAATTCTGTTATAAACGTCTGTCCATGTCGCGTCCCCCGACGTACTGACTTCAGAGTGCTTTAATCATCGCAATTCCAGTCTGTCACTCGTTCCTCGCAACATTTAGGTGTTCCCCACTCAATCATTCGGGAATTAGCACTAATCCAAGGGGACAACAAGCTACAGCACGACAATTAGGAAGATGCTTTCAAGAAGGATGTGTTTTCTTCTGCTTTCCTACGCGGGCGTCATCCTTGCTCTACCTTTCAACCTCAAGTTGATCCCATTCGACGGTCACATGCCATCTCTATCACCTCGCCAAGTTGGACAAGGTGTGAATGGAAACCAGACTGGTAATTCGGGCTCAGTTACTTCCGATGGCACTGGCGATGGTAATGGCGTTAGATTCGCTGGCATTGGAAACGATATTGACACAGGTACGCAAAGATTATTTAAGCCCACGCCTGAGGCAAAATCAAGCTTGGCTAACTCTATGCAAATTTGAAGGTGATGACTTTGATATCGGGGATGGCAACAACACGATCGGCGACGGGAATACAATTGAGATTAGAGATCGGATAACAGGAGTGACAAACATCAATGTTGGTTCAGGAAACTCATCTGGTGTTACTGTTGGTGCTGGTAACCCCGGAATAAATTCGACTGATGGGACTACAGAGATGAGCATCAACATCAACTTGCGTGTGATGGTGGAGGATGGTAGGATCAGTGTCGGGATTGCATGACAAGAATATTTGCTTCGCCCCAGAGGCCCATGAAAGAACAAGTACCATTGCATCCTGCCATCTGAAGGAGAGCTACAGGTACAAATATCATCAGGCCGTTGAAGAGGAAATGGCCACAAAATTTCCATACGCTTCATAGAATCGTGCAAATGCCAGTGTGCCTGAGTTGATATCTAGGTAGCTTAACGTCCAATGTTAATGCCATTGGGCCAACGTATCTTACGACTCAACAAGCGATGGGTCTAGGTCCAGGTGCAATGTATGGTTTTCCTCCATTGTTAGGGACACCGCCAGTACCGTAGATATTGATGAGGATGGACGGGTCGTTCTGCTGGTAGACCCCAGGAATCTTAACCGTCGAGCTAGGTGAAAAGGAACCCGTCCCAGTCACCTTGATGTTGGCACACGAGATGTAGAACTGTGCGCCCCTCTGCGAGTGGGCGGAGTGCAGAGCGAGCAGCTCGACGCGCAGGAGGTACTCGCCAGGAGCGATGCATTGGGGCATGTTGAAGTAGCTCCAGCCGTTGTTGCTGATCATTCTGTCGACGGCCCACTGGCCTGAACCAGTGTCGAGATTCTCCTCGGCGACCTTGAACCAGTCGAGTCCCGTGATACCGGTGCTCGCGGCGCTGGGCACCTTGGCGAGCCAGGCGGTGATGGGGCCTTTGTGAGACTTTGCGATCGGGTTGTCCGCGTCGCCGGGGAACTGGGCACCGCCAATGACGTGCTGCCACCAGGCGCCAATTCTGTCACCGGCAGCGACGGTGATGACCTCCCGGGACGACGTAGCTACCTTTCCGCAGATCATGTCTTGGGAGTTGACATCCTCAGTCGGGTTATTCTGATTCGGGGCGCGGAGGCCTACGAGGGATCCGTACTCCTTTCCGTTGACAGAAACTTTCTGTGGAATTAAGATATTAGAAGAAATCCTCTCAAGGTGAGAAAACGAGAACGTACTTGGAAAATGCAGTGGCCGCGGACCAAAGCTGCTAGGGAGATTGCGGAAATGATCGACAACTTCATGATCGATGATTTCAAAGAGACGAGGTTTTGAGTTGAGACGACCTTGTAACGTTGGGGCTAAGCATGAGATGACTGCAGATCCCCGCGAGCATTTATATTCATGTACCTGCCGAAAGTCAGCTGTTTGACCAACGTTGTCGGGCCTGAGCAGGCAAGATCTCGCCACCTGAATAGAGGACCACGGTTCCGGTTCGCGTTGACATATATACATGAACTGTCCAAGATGGCTTATGCGGATTAAAACTTCCGTCACAAGACAGAGCCGAAGCAGGTTGCAGCATGAACCCGGGATTCCGAAGTGCTCAAAGGGGTGCACAAATGGTCGAAAGGGCCGAAAGGATTCTTGAAAGGGATATTACAAAAGACGGTCTTGTTCACATGGCTCAACTGGCAGTAAACTACAGACGTCCCAATGGCTACTGCGGAGGCTTGCTACCGCTGGAAAGGAGGAAGAAATGCTTGTTGGCAAAGTTCCAATTTAGGCAATATGCTTTCTGACCACGAACCATGGTTGTCTTGATTGAGGACGCGGCTAAAGTGATTTAGGAAGTGGCACTGCGATAGATTAATCAAACTGGTGACTGGTAGAATCGAGCCCAGATCAGGAACTATGTCGTCCAGATGCAACTTTGTCGCCCAGATTCCTACCTCACCTTCGAGTTTCTACTTTGAGCTGGCAAGATGATTCGCGCCCGACCATCTGACCTTGCCATTCAAACAGTTCTACCATCTTCCGGGAACAAAAAAGTTGGAGAATTTCTCCTTCAACACAATCAGTTTCTGATAGCTCTTTGCCATGTAGAGGTCGATCTCGTAAGCAGGGAGTTCCTGTCAGAACGTCAACGACAACACATCATGCTAATCTAGGCTGAGCTCTTCAACCGTGCTTCAATTGATATATGATGGCCTTGCTGCTTGTTATTTATTTCTTGTATTCGATTTAGGTCAAATGGCCCAAGTATTCCAAGACGCATGACGTATTCGTTGTTGTGAATCAAGTGGACGACTGACACTTTGCCGGGCTAGGAACATACTTCAAGGTATCGGCTTGCATAACATGCCGAGCACCCAGACCACGGGAAGCTCCATGAACTCAGTCCAAAGCCAAGTAATCTTATTCAGCTTCCCAGAGTGTAAAGGTTTCTACGGAGGCGGATTGTTTCCTCTCGGGGGCAATTGGGCACTTGGATTGGATCGAGAACCAGGCTCAAATCATGCATTTCTACACCCAAAAGGTTTAAATAGGATAGCCCAATGGCCTTAGGACGGCATAAATCTCTTCCACTGAAGCACCCTGTTCGTCTTGATTATCCTTCGTCCTCTGCCAATACTGAAAACGATATTCGTCATAACGGGCAACAACCTCTCCCCCGATCCTTCTTTTGAAGGCTGCAACAACACCAACTTCATCTCGTGATACTGGCCAGAAAACATCGATACATGGAATCCAGATCGGGGAGGGCAGCAGAGCTCCGGATTTATCCCACCACAGAAGAGTCCATCCCTTCTTGATGCTACTGGCGCGACGTTGGGTGGCCCAGTAGTGCATCTGTGGCCATCATAGGAACGTCCGCGGTATATCTCGAGGTCGGAAGCTTGCGACCTCGGCCGAGGCACCACTGTGTCGGCATGCTCGTTATAGACATCCTCGCGACCCGTCTCGCCGTATGTAAAGTCGGGTAGAAGATGTCCAAACTCATCGTCTGGGTCGCAGAGCAAGCGGAAATGGGAAAACCATTCTAGCCGTGCGTGCAGCCCGTGTATGTCCCCTTCGACGCCCTCTGGAAGCCCATCGTGGTACTCGAACGCGTCCAACAGATAGTCGGCTTCCTGACTGTTGACCCCTAAGCCGCGTATTTGGCAAATGTGCCTATGTAGGTGGCTGTTCAGGGTCATCATCATACATGATTTCGGTCTTTGGGGTGAGGGCGAGAGTGTCGCAAGAGATGCGATGAACCAAGGGAAGAAATTGAGAAAAGAAGAGTGCAGGTGTGCATGCAGGAGCAGGTTTTTGTCTCGCACTACGGCTCGGCATGAGTCACGCGCAGCAGGAAGCCCAATCTTGGGGGCTGGCTGGACGTGCATGGATGGAATCATGATTCGCTGCACGAGTTGTTGGTGTTTCCCGGCCCCCGCCCCGGCTTGCCTCGGGGGCCGGGAAGTGGATACCTCGTCCGTAGGAACCACACGTTGGCCGTGGTGTTGTGGCTCAGCCGCCAATATCTGCGGGGCCTTGCTTGTTCAAGTTTGGACAAACCAACACGCGAATGCAACGACGAATCGGCAGCTGGTCGAGGACTGCATCGGCCCCCGTCAAACACACACAACACGACGAACCCACTGCGATGGATCTGGCCCACGGGGCCCGGCAGCGCACCAACACAATGAGCCCCCGACGAAACTTGAACTAGACGGGCAGCCTCCATCGTGGCGTGCGAGGCCACCCCGGCACGCTTGGGGAAGTCGTTGAAGATGCGATGGCTCTGGGTGCATCGTCCATCACACATTACACCCTTACCTAAGGGAGAGTGGACAGACGGGGCTCGTGGATCTCGTGGATCTCACGGCACGGGCCTGCCTCCAAGGGGCCGCAAGTCGCGTTGGTTGGGAACCCCAAACCGCACCCCGTATCGAGGCATTATTGAAGAACCACGCCGAGATGTGTTCCACCATGTTCCGAGTCACTCGTGATGTTGTTGTGTTTCGACTGGGCAATGTCACAGTGGGCTCTGAGCCCCGAGCCGTTGGCGGTCCACAAACGGGTACCTACGCACTTCAGCCCGTGCCCCCAAAAACACACAGCGCGAAGAAACATGGAGACACCCCAAGAGGGCGAAGCCTCATGATGATGATGATGGAGCAGAAAGTCTCTGTGGAGTAGAGACACGCCAAAAATAGGAAGACTGCGAGCTACTGGGTGTCGGCCAAGTCTAACGTCAACACGCATAAATGACCGCTTCTCGCAACTGTGAGTCGAAACCAAACACTCAAAGCATCATTACCCACTCAGCCTCTATCAGATCACAACAAATCTACCTCGAATCAGTTCATTCATCTTGTTTGTCAACATTGTCTTCGAAGACCCTTATTCCCCTCATTGAACACCCCTTCCCGTCTTTACGCACCAATCTCTCCTCCATCATCATCGATTGTTTCTATCGCGCATTCCTCACGCCGCCATCCCAAAATGAGACTCAACTTAGCCTTGAGTCTCACCTGCAGCCTGATATGGCACGTTGCAGGCTCGGGACCTGGGAGTCATCCCCACGGAATCGCAGACAGGGCAAATGGGCCCATTGCCGACATAGCTTCAGCTGGTGCAGGTGTCCTGTCTCGGGAGGCAATCTCTGAACCCACCAACCCCGCCAACGACTCCATGGATGCTGGACAGGGCGTTTTCAGACGCGTCGACGAGAAGAAGAAGGAAGAGTGCCCAGACTGGGGTTTCGTTTACACTCCCGAGTTTGACGATCAACCCGAGAGTGACATCGAGCCTCAATCGGATTGGTCCGACTCCTCAAGCAGCTCAGGCGGGTCGGACACCTCGGGCAAAAGAAGATCACTTGGACTTGCTGGACGAATTCTCACCACTCGACAAGCAAAAGGCAAGAAGAAAGACGACGAACTGAGGGATAGCAAAATCGGGGGCATACCTGAGGATTTGGTTTGCACATTTATCCCCAGAGAAGGCCTCGATTTCAGCCCTAAAGGTTGTGATCTCACTGGTGCCTACCCTGAAGGTGAACCCCTAGAGATCCCAAACTGGATGGGAGGCGAGAATCTAGCGGAATGCGAGCACATCAATTTTGCTAAAATGAAAGACGAAAAACTGGCAAAGGAATATGCGGAAATTCCCAGGTGGTACATGACGAAGGTCAACCCTGACAACTGCTTTCCTTACATCCACAAGGGTACACACAAAGACATGTGGGACTTATTGGACAAATACAGAAACGACATGAGTCTCACAAACAAACAAGTCAAGGCACTGGAACAACAAAAGCCTAGCTTGGACCACGTGTGGGAAAAGGGCTGGATAAAGGACTTCCTCAACAGTATGATCGACAACGACGCAAAGGAGTTGGCGAAGGTTGGGGAAAACGAAAAAGCGAGCGGCATCACCTGCAATGAATTCAAGCAGTACATCTTCAACGCCAAGATAGAAAATGGGAAAGTCATAACCGGCAACCGAAACGTCTTAAAGGCCGCCTTGGAATCCCTTCCTTCCCTAACCAACTTGGATTTTATGGGAATGGGGCAGCACTTGAACGGTGGTGCTAAGGTAAGCCAGCCCAGAAAACCCAATGGAAAATGTTTCCTTCCAGGCTGATAACGAGCAATTTCCAGGGAGCCATTATGAATGAGGAGACCTGGCAAAACCAGGTCAAGAAGGCTTTAGTACAAATAGACGGCAATGGGAAGAAAAAGTTCAAAGGAACTTATGATTCACTAGCCAAAGACATCGAAGACAACTCGATGGACATACTACACAGGCAACATCACGCCGGAGAACTGATGAAAAAGCCAGAAACAAAGGAAATCGCCGAGAGAACAAGCAACAGGGTCGAGAAAGCATGGTAAGTCCAGTTTCAGATTTATACTAAATCCAGTTTATGAAGCTAATGAAGACTGCTAGGCGCGACGTTGACAGCACACTGGCCGATGAGTTACCCAAGCCCAACGTCTTTTCGGGGGGTTTCTTTGCTCCCAAGTTCCGCGAATTCATGGACAAGAAGATGGAAACTCTCACAAAGAGGTTGCCAAAGGATGCCGAAGACATCAAAAAGGCTATTACGGCAAAGCTGAAAGTGTTGGAGAACATGGGGGAGTTCAAAAAGAAAAAGGGGGATAAAAGGTACAAGGACATCATGAAAAAGAAGGAGTTTCTTTTCGGCCTTCCCGATGAGGCATGGGTGGTAGACTTCAAGTGGGATTGGGACGAGGACAACTGCGGCACAAACCCCGCCCCGCAAAGTAGGGCAGAGAAGCGTGACGGCAAGAGCAGTATGGGTGGTAAGAGTGGAAAGAACGGCAAGGACGGCAAGAGTGGAAAGGACGGCAAGAGTGGAAAGGACGGCAAGAGTGGAAAGGACGGCAAGAGTGGAAAGGACGGCAAGAGTGGAAAGGACGGCAAGAGTGGAAAGGACGGCAAGAGTGGAAAGGACGGAAAGAGTGGAAAGGACGGCAAGAGTGGAAAGGACGGCAAGACCGGCAATGCTTGCAAGCCAGCTTCAAAGAAAACCAACACGGGGAATAACGCCAAGGGGAAGGATTCAAAGAAGACCAACACTGGGAACAACGCCAAGGGGAAGGATTCCAAGAAGACCAACACCGGGAACAACGCCAAGGGGAAGGATTCCAAGAAGACCAACACTGGGAACAACGCCAAGGGGAATAACGGAAATGGTAAGAAGACCGTTTTGAAGGCATAAATCACCAGCTGAGAATCATGGATGGCTGCCGGGGGTTGTTGTCCCTTGTGCCTGGAAAAGGAATGAGTGGGTAAGCGGGTAGACTGATCTCAGGAGGAGAGCATGGTGGATTGGACTTGGGTGTTATTTAGTTTGTTTATTGTTTTTATTGTTTGTGCTTAGTGGTATTTCCTCATCTGTGGCTTTAGACATTTGTTCTTGTTTCTGTTTTTATAGCTTTTGTTTTACGAATTACAAGTTTCTTTGTATACTTACACTATCGCTCAACCTTGTTTTGTTTCAGCTTAGTGCTCAAGAATTAACAGTCATGTTCAATCCTTTTTAGATAACTTACTTGCCTCATCCAATAAAGAGACCAGTTTCCTCCCCTTGAAAAGTGATATACTATATTCTTTTCAACTATAGTTACTTAAATGTTCTTACAGCGTTCGCCTGCTTGTTTTTCCATAATGAAAAATGCTCTGTTGCATGTGCGAGATGCTGTATAGTCTCCATATCTTGGTAAAAACTACATCTAGAAGTATCAGTTTGAATTAGGGGCCTAAGAACTCTAAGAAAGTAAAACCACCAGCTATACTAGAGTTAAGTAATTAAAGCAACGTGAGCAACAGTAGTTATTAACCTATTGTAGTTATAAGTCACTAAATTATAACATACCTAAATTATATATTCATGAGCATGTGTTATGCCGCTTTCACTTTGGTCAGCATCTCGTTAGAAAAGTGTAACATAACATCAGATCCGAAACAAGGCATTTCGAGCCACGTTGCCTGCCTTAAAGGAAGCTTACATAGTTATACAAGACCCAGGCCAGCAGATAGAAGGATTACCACGGAGAGGTCGCGACCAGATATCGAAAACTCTGCTAAAAGGCTGCTATATCAATCTTTTGAATGTATATTCAACTTTTGACATTGTGACTTAAGCGGCTAAAACCTAAATCTATAGAGGAAAAGCTCGATAGTGGCTAAAACTAAGGAACGGAGACTACCTGTATTTATCGGAGCCCTAGCCTACAACTATTTAAATCTTTGACGTTCTTTTCAATGAGATTAGATACTTGAGGACTTATCTGCCCCGGCTGGTGCGGCCTTAGTTCCCGCTTCGGTTGCTTCCACTGCCTTGGCCTGTTTTATTACA
The DNA here is from genome assembly GCA_025962755.1 of Colletotrichum tropicicola. Taxonomy (NCBI): domain Eukaryota; kingdom Fungi; phylum Ascomycota; class Sordariomycetes; order Glomerellales; family Glomerellaceae; genus Colletotrichum; species Colletotrichum tropicicola. Next base: position 9,099 of record JAOWMA010000613.1, read on the forward strand.
TCGACAACCGTCTGATCCAAGGAGCGGTAGTGTAAGCCAAGCTCTCTGGCAGCAATTCGGTTTTCGTAGCCGAATGACTTGTCCATCGACTGCACCTTTTGAGAGACTGTGTCCTTGGCCCACTCGAAATGCTCAACCATAATTCTTGCCGCATGACTATAAGAGAGACGGTCATGGGCTCTGAGAGTGTACCGCCGTCCCCCTGAATCTGGTCTAAGCAGCGCTTCCACATGCGCCGCGGCGAGATCTCGAACATCGATCCAGAAAGGAGCCCCGAGCACCGGTGGCGGACTCTCACCCTGGGAAACTTTCCATAAAGTCGCGTTGGCCCCGTTTAGCTGATCGATTCCAGAAATGGGATCGGCTAAAGGGCCAATTACTGTCGGCGGGCATAATGCCACGATGTCAAACCCCCACTCGTGCTGCATCGACTCTACCCAGGCTGTCAACTCGTTGTATTTCTTGGAGGCCCTGTATGCCCCAAGAGCCTTCGGCTGCTCAGGCGCTGAGGCATGCATCTCTAAGGCAGGGTTCCAATGAGTTGCGTTGTGTTCAAAGCCAGGAGGTACTTTTTCCGCATCGGGATCGGCATCCATGACGGCGGCAAAGGAGGATGTCAAGACAAAGCGCCTAAAATTGGGCACCTTTGCTGCGGCTGTGATTAGCCAGTAGACGCCATACACGACGGGATTCGGGATGTCCTCCGAGTCGTCCCTGACATCGTATTTGACAGGCTTTACAGGGGACGCATTAGCAGGATTTCAACGACAACAGCCCACCGGTAGCCTGTCCCTGGGACTTACACAAGTGACGTAAATTGCGCCGTCTATGTCATTCAATTTCCCCTCAAAATTGTGTGGCCTCTGATAGTCATCGATCTCGACAAAGTCTAGTTTTCCGGAATACTGAGGTCGAGCCCTGATCATTGCTTCGCCCTTGGACATTGTCCGGGTCGTGCCGCGGACTCGCAAGCCCCGGCGAAGGAGCTCGTCGACGATATGAGCCCCGATGAAACCGGTTGCTCCCGTGACCATCACGTATGTCCTAGAGATTGTTAGGAAGTGGCAAGCTGGTTCACAACGGGGCTCTTACGGTCTTACGGTCATTCGTCGCGGGCCAGCTTGAGCCATTGTGGGGGATGCACCTAATTCGCTGCAGCAGTTGACATGGAAACGATCTCTCTGCAGCCTTGGGAATGAGCGACGAAGCCCTGCTGAGCGGCCTGTTCCCGGAAACGCTTCACAGCTGAGGCACTACGCAAAGGTGAAAATCAGCAGATGTTGGTTGGGGAAGGGATGTGTTTTCCCCTCTCAACCACATGATTGGCTGCAGGGGTGGCACTAGCCTGCTTATCTCCGAGCAGCGAATGAAAGGGTCTATCTATAATCCCTGCAACTGTGGTCTGATGGTTGCACCGTGTCACCTCTCGCGATTACGACATAGACGATAAAACAGACTGAAGAACGGCGTTATACTAACTGAGGTTCCATAATATTGGATTCGAATAAGTTCATTTGAAAGCTATGCATCTAGCACGATGTCTACATGTGTAGGCAAGCAACATGTTAGATCCGGCGGGGCAGTTTACGTTGACTATTTATGACGGTAATTCCTGGAGACTGGAGCGAATCCACACACCTTTGGAAGAACCTGGACGCGAAAGACTGTTGTAAATAGCTCAGAATTCAGAAAGTCTTTGGTCTTTCATTTCTAACCTGAATTTCTGAGGTGTTTACTCCCAATTTGGCCGACATTAACAAATACACAAGTGTTTTCATTAGGTACCTAACTGACGATGAACCTAGATGTCCGAAGGCGTCGCATCGGAAGAAATAATAATACACGTAAATCGCATTGCATCGAGCTAAGATTGATAGTATTATGTTTTGCAATTGACGTGAATAAAGCGTCAATCCCCCGGAGCCTTTCCCTATTGACATAGATAAGCTCCGGTGGCAATCTATTCGAGCTACCTGAAACAAATATCCAGATACACAAACCGAAGATAATCAAAACATAATGGGTAAATATTTCATGCAATAATGCCATCACCACGACTCTCATACTTACTGTGGGGTCGTCCTTGGTAGGTTTCTAGCTGCTTGTTGTGTGTCTAACTAAATGATGAGCTGTTGCCTAGTGGGTTTCCTATGCTATGGCTTTCTGCAAGGTATTCACAGATTATGTACTACCTGTGAAGTTAAACTCCAGGCCCAGGGGAACATTATCCTAATAAGCTTAACAGATTCCAAACTTACTTCGGACGGCTCAACTACACCTTCAGCTAATCTGAGATACACCTTTGTCACATAGTAAGAGTATCCCAGCCGTATCGCTACGAAACGTAGAAGTCGTCATCTTACCACCTAAGTAAGGGGTTTCTAAACTTAACAACAATAATAATAACAACAACAACAATAATAAGAATAATAATAAGAATATCACTAAATATACCTAGACTATAGAAATTAATAGTTAAAGGTATTTATAGATCTGTCTTATACGTATTTACTATATAATAATTATTAATATTAGTACTTTTATAGGTAAACTCTCTATTTAAGTAATATTATTATTTATCTTTTGAAATTCTTAAGGACGATTATTTTACTTTTTACTATCTATTAAGATATTATATTTTATAATCTTTTATTAATTATAGTTTAGTTTTCTATAAATTTAATTATTAAAACTATTACTATTATACTATCTTAATTAATATAGTTATTAATTACTATCTCTCTTTATCTTTATTATCTATTTTAATATATATTTAGGCTATTTAACTAGAACGTCGTTTCTTTAATTAGTATTTTAATAATAAAGTTATTATTATTTTATAAACTTTTTTATAGTTATTTTTGTAATAAGCGGCGCACAAGGTACAGTAGTAATTATCTAGTAAATCGTCAATTCTTTAAGACTGATTCTTGACCTTCTAGGTCTTAAATCGCTAGGTACGGGAGTTCTCTTATGGTCTCTACCCCATTAGGTATCTATCTCATTTTTCTCCTATATTTTGGATAGGAGATTCTTAACTATAGGGTTAACTTATTAAGTCTTAGTAATAAAGTTAACTAATAGTTAAGTAAGTATCTTAATATAGATATTTTTATTTTTAGTAGTAAGGCGGGCTCTCACCCGGGTTACTATTTAGATTTAGTTGTATAGAATTCTTTTCTAGGGGATAATATCTCTTTATATAAAATCTATTTTACTCTTTAAGGTAAGTAATAAGTTAGTATTTAACTATTTTTTTTAGATATAGTCTAAGTGATATAAGGGGCTATTTATAGAGTTAGTTTTATCTTAGTAATATTTAATAATAAAGTTAAATAGAGTTAAAAGTATATACTATTTTACTTATTATTTAATTAGTTATTTTTAACTTATAAATATCTAAAAATTTTAGTAATTAGTT